>JAODAL010006294.1:0-134805 GCA_025379985.1 Phyllomedusa bahiana | reverse complement strand
TTCCTTCCCAACACACGATAGAGGCTCGTGCTTCATTCACTCACTAAGGAGCCCAAGCCTCTCCCGTGTGGATGAGAGAGGAAAGTAAAAAGGAGAAGCCGATCCTGGGGAGTTTCGGAGCAGCAGCAGCGGGGGCCCCAGGAGTTAAGTATTGGTTTGTCTTATTTTTTCCTGACCTGGCCCTTTTTTCTTTTCCTACTCATATAACTGTATATTTATTAAAATGGACAATCCCTTTAAAAGATAACCATTAATACTAGTGTGTACAGAGCCTTACATAACCCAGCCTTACGTCGAGTTGTAAGTGACTTCCGCTGATGGGTATGAAGGACCTTTTACATCACGCCACAGTCCCTATTGGGTGTGTTCGCATACGGGGGGTGTATTAAAGGGGGCATAGATGCACATTGATGAGAACATTATTCTCTATTATAAAAGTCACTGGTTAGACCACACAGGGAATATTGTGGCCCAGTTTTGGGCACCAGTGTACAGGAAAGACATTGTAAGCTTGAAACAGGTACAAAGCCGGCAACAAAAAATAATAAAAGGACTGGTGGACTCCCAATACCCAGAAAGATTAGCAAGGTTAGGGTTATTTATTTTTAGAGAAAAGACGGCTTCAGGGGGACATAATAAATATGTTTAAATATATTAAAGGTCAATATAGAGATCACTCTCAAGATTTATTTATACCCAGAACTGTATCTAGAACAAGGGAGCGTCCTCTACGTCTTGAGGAAAGAAAGTTTCTACATAAATATAGAAAGGGATTCTTTACTGTAAGAGCAGTGAGACAGTGGAACTCTCTGCCAGAGGAACTTGTCATGGTGAATTCAATAACAAAGTTCAGAAAAAGGGTCTGGATACATTTCTAGATGTAATAATAGAACAAGTTATAGTTGACCAGGATTCTGGAGAAGGGTCTGGATACATTTCTGATGTAATAATTTAATATAAACGTTTTTAGTGACCGGGATTCTGGAGAAGGGTCTGGATACATTTCTAGTGTAATAATATAAAAATTTATAGTGACCGGGATTCTGGAGAAGGGTCTGGATAAAATTTCTAGTTTGTAATAAAAATAGAAAGTTAAAGTGACCAGGATTCTGGAGGAAGGGGCCCGGGAAAAATTTTTCTAGATTTTTAATTTTTAAATTATGGGCCAATTTTAAGGGGACCCAGGTTTTGGGGAGAAGGGTTTGGGAAAAAAAATTTTCTAAAATGTAAAAAAATTAAAACAAGATATTAGTGCCCCGGATTTTTTGGAGAAGGGCCCTTGGGATCTTTCCCAAGATTTTTTTTAAATAAAAAAAGGGTTTAAAAGTTTCCCAGGTTTTCGGGAAAAAGGGTTGGTTTCCTTTTCTAGTTTTTAAAAATATAACAAGTATAGTGACTGGGATTAGGGGGAGAAGGGGGTTCTGGGGAGTTTTTTTCTAGATGTAAAAATTAAAATTAAATTGAAATCCGGGGGAATTTCCTGGGGGGAAGGGCCCCTGGATCGGGGGCCCGTTAATAGAAAAGCCGGGGGGCCCCAAAAAGGAATTTTTTTTGGATGGGCCCCCCCCCCCCCCCTTGGGCCCCAAACCCGCCTGACCACAAAAACTTTTTCCCAAGGCATCTTTTTGTTTAATACAAGGGGTTAAAAAAATTCTCCCTTTACATCCCCCCATCATACTGAAACCAAAACAAATCCCACTAAAACTAAGCCCAAAACATTCCCAAATAAAACTCCCTACCAAGGAACCTGATTTTACCGCCCAGAACATGAAAAAACCCAAAAGGACTGAAAATTCCCCCCCTAAACACTATTACGATCAGTACAAAAAAACCCTTTTTTTATTTACCCCCCAAAAAAAATAAACCAAATATTTGGGTATATACTAGTTTTTAAACAGGCTTTTGCAGCCCTGTAATATAACCCCCAAAACGGGGACCCTATAGTGGGGGGGACAACCGTATACACAGGCCTGCAGACTGTTTATAACCACCAAAACAGTGCCCAATATTGGGGGTGGTAGACAACCCAGTAAAACCACGGGCCCTCTGAAAGCTGAAATATAACCCCCTTTACAGTGCCCCTTTATGTGGTAGATATCAGATACAAAAAGGTGTTTTGCAAAAAAGGTTTACTTACATTTGGGGCCCTTCACGGGTGGCGTCTTGCCCTAAAGGAAAGTCTTTAAAATTTTTCCCCCTTTTCTTCTCTTTTCGGCCCCGGGCCTCCATATGACTCCCCCCGTCCACCCCTGCCCCTTTTGAAAAAAATTTACCAACAAAACCCCTTAGACTCCCTTCCCCCAAACCAAAACCCTTTTTTTTTAAAAAATTTTTCCCCAAGTGAGTCCCCCCCCCTCCCCTATATACAAACTCCCCTTTTATAAGGGCCCCAAAGGGAAAGGGAATTTACCCCCGGGAAAATTAGGGGGCTCCCCCGTGGGTTTTAAGGGTAGTTAAAACCCGGGGCCCCCGGGGGGTTTTTAGCTAGGTAGCTTAACCCACCGGGGCAAGTAGCTAGGTAGTTTTGAGGAGATGTAGGCTCTTGGGGCCCCCCGGGCAGTAGTTTTAGGAGTTCCTATGTAGGTAGAATGGGGGCCCCCCCGGGTAGTTTGGGCCCCACCCCTGTAGGTAGAATAGGGCCCTCTGTAGTTTTTATTTTCCCCTTTTTGGGTGGGCGGGAAAAGGCCCCCCCCCCCCTGTAGATTGGGGCCCCCCTTGTGGGAAAATGGGTTTCCCCCCTTTTAAGTTTGGGAGCCCCCTTGTAGGAAAGAATATTTTCCCCCTCCTGAAAATTGGCCCCCTTTTTGTAAGCAAAAATTTTGTCCCCCCCCCCCCCCCCCGGGAAAAATTTAAAACCCCCCCCCTTTTTAGGCAGAATATTTTTCCCCCCCCTCCCTGTAAAAAAGGGGCCCCCCTTTTTGGAAAATGCCCCCCCCCCCTTTTAGTTTTAGAGCCCCCCCTTTTGTAGGAAAAATTTTTGCCCCCCTGTAGATTGGGGCCCCCTGGTTTAGGCAGAATAGCCCCCCCTGTGGGGCGAATATTTCCCGCCTGTAGATTAGAGCCCCCCTTGGGGGTGGGAAATTTTTTAGTCCCCCCCCCCCCCCCCCATGTAGATTAGACCCCAAAACCCCTGTAGTTAAAATAGCCCCCCCCTGTAGATTAATTGGGCCCCCCTTGGGGTGGAAAAAAGAAAAATTTTTTTCCCCCCTTTTAGTTTTTAGGGCCCCCCCTTTTACGCGGGAATAAGCCCCCTTTGATTAGAGACCCCCCTGTAGGCATAGCCCCCCCCCCAAGCATTAGGGTTTCCCTATGGGCATATTTTCCCCCCCCCCCCCCCCTTTGGGGGGCTCCCTTTTGGGGCATAGTTCTTCCCCCCCCCCCATTTTAGAGCCCCCGGGGGGGCATTTTATTTCCCCCCCCCCCCCTTTAGAGCCCCCTTGTAGGTTTAGTTCCCCCCCTTTTTTTAACCCCCCCTGTGGGTTAAAGTGCCCCCCCCCTTCCTTTAGAGCCCCTTTATTTATTCTTCCCCCCCCCTTTTTTTTAAAGAGCCCCCTGTAGGAAATTCTTCCCCCCCCCCCTTTTTTAGACCCCCCTGTGGGTTTATTTTTTCCCCCCCTTCCTTTAGGGGCCCCCTTTAAAGGTTTTTTCCCCCCCCCAAACCCCCCACTTCCTTTAGACCCCCCCTTGGGTTTTTATTTCCCCCCCCCCCCCCCCCCCTTCCTTTAGAGCCCCACCTGAGGTTTTTCCCCTTTCCCCCCAACCCCCCTTCCCTTTAGGGGCCCCCCCCCTGTAGGTTTTTCTCCCACCCCAACCCCCTTTTCCTTTTTAGAGCCCCCCTGTAGGTATTCCCCCCCCCCCCCAAACCCCCCCTTCCTTTGGACCCCCCCTGTAGATATTCTCCCCCCACACCCCTTTTTTGGGGCCCCCCTTTCCCTTTAAAGAGCCCCCCTGAAGGTATTCTCCCCCCCCACCCCCTTCCTTTTGCCCCCCATGTAGGTATTCCCCCCCCCAAAAACCCCCCCCTTTTTAACCCCCCTGTGGGTTTCTCCCCCCACCCCTTCCTTTAGACCCCCTTCCTTTAGAGCCCCCTTGGTATTCTCCCCCCCAAACCCCCTTTCCTTTAAAAGCCCCCCCTGTAGGTATTCACCACCCCCACCCCGTAGCTCATTACTTACCTGGCCGCGCTCCCCCGGCATCTCCGTCTCCTTCTGGCCCCAAGCCTGCTGCTTTAGGCTTGGGGCTGGAGACAGGAAGCTCGGCAGGCGGCGCGGTGACGTCACTTCCGCCGCGCCGCCTGCTGAGCGATGTACGGCAGGGGCAGGGAGCGCACAGCTCTCCCTGCTCCGCCGTTCATCTTAATTGTATGCGCGTCGCATGGAGTGATACAATTAGAGAGGGCCTCTGTGAAGCAAGGGCGGAGCCTGCGCGGCGGCCCCCCCCTTGCCTCACAGACCGGCCCGCAGCTCTGCACCCGCCGCAGTGAACTGTTATGTTCACTGCCGGCGGGCCGAGAGCGGCATCACCGGGTAGCAGACATGATAGCAGCTGCCGTGGGTCCCCCCAAGCCACCGGGCCCCGTAGCAACTGCTACCCCTGTAGTTACGCCCCTGGTCTGGATACATTTCTGGATGTAATAATATAACAAGTTATAGTGACCAGAACTCTGGAGAAGGGTCTGGATACATTCTAGATGTAAAAAATAAACAAGTTAAAAATGCCGGTTTGGGAGAAGGGTCTGGATACATTTCTAATGTAATAATAAACAAGTTTAGGCCAAAAATCTGGAGGGGGGGGTCTGGATACTTTTTCTGATGTAATAATAGAACAATTATAATGACCAGGGTTCTGGGGAGGGTCTGGATACATTTCCTATATGTAATAATATTACTAGTTATAGTGACCTGGATTCTGGAGAAGGGTTCGGATACATTTCTAGATGTAATAATATAACAAGTTATAGTGACCGGGATTCTGGAGAAGGGTCTGGAGACATTTCAAGATGTAATAATATAACAAGTTATAGTGACCAGGGAATCAAGAAAGGTTTGCGATCCCAGGGATTTATTCTTTTTTTTTTTTTTTTTTTATTGAACAATATCCTTGACATCAGCATAACAAACAATAGCAGTATGTATAAAGGGTTTTTCACAAAAGCAATCTGATTGAAATGTCCAAGCAACTGAAAAAAAAAGGGGCGTTACATCAAGACAGTTACATTTTTCTTTTTTTATAACAAACATCACACAGTCTTTTGCACATATTTTTGAGATTTGACTTTTACAAATTTCAATATAACTGTGGATAAACATTTTCAAAAAAATAACATAACTAATTTATAGGAAAAGCAGTGTGTCTCAATTCTCCTCTCCACGGTGCAGGCTCTAGTGCGCGACTCCCTCCTCCCCCGCCAAAACAACTAGCGAGCACGATTGCCCCCACGAGCCACGGCAACATCATCCCTGCGTCACCCGGTCAATGTCCATCCCGCCGGCCTGTTCATGCCAAGCCAGTATACCTCATTAATGATCGACCGCTACCCGCAAATCAATCGGATCAGTACCTGCCAACTGTCTGCCCTGATACCAAGAAGTTGTCGCAAAGCAACGTTTTATGCTGCCCTTAATATCTGTCGGAAGTGTATCTATATATTTCTCCCATAGCTCGAAGAACTTTTTTACTCTTGTTTCCTTTTGCAACGTGGCCTCAACGCAGTCCATGTGCATTAAAAAGTTAAGTTTACTCTGAAAAAGACTTAAGGTAGGACCCTCAGGCTAAAGCCAGACCTGCAAAATAGCTTTGCGAGCCGCCGCCGCCACAACATGCCTCATTCTTTTAACACGATTGGGTATATCCGAACCTCCATGTCCCGTAACACCAAACAATGCCCAAGAAGAGTTGGCAACACATTTCAGATTCAAAGACTGGTCCATGTATTCCATTACGTGGCAACAGAATTCCTGTATTAGTGGACAATCCCACAAACAATGATAGAGGTCCGCCGCTGGGGACCCACATTTGAAACAGCTGTCGGTTGGGTACCGGCCCATACCCAGGGATTTATTCTGATTGCCAGATTGGAGTCGGAAAGGAATTCTTCCCTAAAATGCGGAAAATTGGCTTCTACCTCATGGGGTTTTTTGCCTTCCTCTGGATCAACACTTAGGCTGAATTGGATGGACTTCTGTCTTTTTTTGGCCTTACAAACTATGTAACTATATAGATTAGTTGTGGAAACCTGTGAATGAGTTTGTTGTTTCGACAGTATGTTTCTTAATTGTAATTGTTATATTGTATTTGTTATTTTAGAATACAGTTGCTGACCACTACAATAAATGTCCTCTTGCCTATCGAGGAAGAAGTTTCTTTTTTATGTGAATCAAGTGGGCAGACGCCAATCCAGGAGGTAGAACAGTTCACAGTTTCCAACATTGATTCCATTTATCAGGATCTGCAAGTAAGTAGGTGTTTGAGTCAAGGTGAACCTGCCATAGAGGCAGCTCATGCAGTGTCCCAGCCCGGGGCAACCTTGTTCCATATTTAAGGAATACCGAGAATGGGTTCAGGAAGTCCCTCTCTATGACGCTTATAACTTTAGTAGATAAGGGTATAGTGGATCCTATCTCTAGCTGGATAAGAGTTTGGTGGTGTCAACCTGCATCCAAAGTGACTCAATTTTAATCTTTGCTTTGGGCCTCTCACCTCCATGTATGGCGCTGATTTGGATTCTTGTTTTTAAATATTTTATTAAGACTTTTGGTGCGACATATATGAACTTTGTCGCTGACAGGCCAGTTCTACATCACTTTAAGGCAGTGTAGAAATCGCCAGGATGTATGAACCTGTTCTACTGCAGGTCATACATCCAGGGCTGTATTGAGACAATACCACAAGTCTGGCTCAGGCACCACCTTTACCCTGGTCTGTTCTTCTACAGGTCATACATACAGGGCAGTGTAGAGCCAAAACCACAAGTCTGGCTCAGGCACCACCTTACCCTGGTCTGGCTGTTCTTCTGCAGGTCATACATACAGGTGCAGTGTAGAGCCAATACCACAAGTCTGGCTCAGAACACCACCTTTACCCCTGGTCTGTTCTTCTCCAGGTCATACATACAGGGCAGTGTAGAGCCAATACACAAGTCTGGCTCAGGCACCACCTTTACCCTGGTCTGGCTGTTCTTCTGCAGATCATACATACAGGGCACTGTAGAGCCAATACCACAAGTCTGGCTCAGGCACCACCTTTACCCTGGTCTGGCTGTTCTTCTGCAGGTCATACATACAGGGCAGTGTAGAGACAATACCACAAGTCTGGCTCAGGCACCACCTTTACCCTGGTCTGTTCTTCTACAGGTCATACATACAGGGCAGTGTAGAGCCAATACCACAAGTCTGGCTCAGGCACCACCTTTACCCTGGTCTGGCTGTTCTTCTGCAGGTCATACATACAGGACAGTGTAGAGCCAATACCACAAGTCTGGCTCAGGCACCACTTTACCCTGGTCTGTTCCTGTGCAGGTCATACATACAGGGCAGTGTAGAGCCATAACCACAAGTGTGGCTCAGGCACCACCTTTACCCTGGCCTGGCTGTTCTTCTGCAGGATATACATACAGGTGCAGTGTAGAGCCAATACCACAAGTCTGGCTCAGGCACCACCTTTACCCTGGTCTGGCTGTTCTTCTGCAGGTCATACATACAGGTGCAGTGTAGAGCCAATACCACAAGTCTGGCTCAGGCACCACCTTTACCCTGGTCTGGCTGTTCTTCTGCAGGTCATACATACAGGTGCAGTGTAGAGCCAATACCACAAGTCTGGCTCAGGCACCACCTTTACCCTGGTCTGTTCTTCTGCAGGTCATACATACAGGGCAGTGTAGAGCCAATACCACAAGTCTGGCTCAGGCACCACCTTTACCCTGGTCTGGCTGTTCTTCTGCAGGTCATACATACAGGGCAGTGTAGAGCCAATACCACAAGTCTGGCTCAGGCACCACCTTTACCCTGGTCTGGCTGTTCTTCTGCAGGTCATACATAACGGGCAGTGTAGAGACAATACCACAAGTCTGGCTCAGGCACCACCTTTACCCTGGTCTGTTTTTCTACCAGTCGTACATACAGGGCAGTGTAGAGCCAATACCACAAGTCTGGCTCAGGCACCACCTTTACCCTGGTCTGGCTGTTCTTCTGCAGGTCATACATACAGGGCAGTGTAGAGACAATACCACAAGTCTGGCTCAGGCACCACCTTACCCTGGTCTGTTCTTCTGCAGGTCATACATACAGGGCAGTGTAGGGCCAATACCACAATTCTGCTCAGGCACCACCTTTACCCTGGCTGGCTGTTCTTCTGCAGGTCATACATACAGGGCAGTGTAGAGCCAATACCACAAGTCTGGCTCAGGCACCACCTTTACCCTGGTCTGGCTGTTCTTCTGCAGGTCATACATACAGGGCAGTGTAGAGCCAATACCACAAGTCTGGCTCAGGCACCACCTTTACCCTGGTCTGGCTGTTCTTCTGCAGGTCATAGATACAGGTGCAGTGTAGAGCCAATACCACAAGTCTGGCTCAGGCACCACCTTTACCCTGGTCTGTTCTTCTGCAGGTCATACATACAGGGCAGTGTAGAGCCAATACCACAAGTCTGGCTCAGGCACCACCTTTACCCTGGTCTGGCTGTTCTTCTGCAGGTCATACATACAGGGCAGTGTAGAGCCAATACCACAAGTCAGGCTCAGGCACCACCTTTACCCTGGTCTGGATGTTCTTTTGCACGTCATACATAAAGGGCAATGTAGAGCTAATACCACAAGTCTGGCTCAGGCACCACCTTTACTCTGGTCTGGCTGTTCTTCTGCAGGTCATACATACAGGGCAATGTAGAGCCAATACCACAAGTCTGGCTCAGGCCGACCACGTTTAACTAGGTCTGACAGTTATGCGCCTACCTTTGGCATCAAACATTCATAAATGTGTCTAATTCTACAAATGTGCTGCAACACGCCCCCAGAACATCCCCAAATCTTTGGCGCACTACAAAGTGCCAGGGCCGGTTGCTCTAAAGTTTCTGCATGGTGGCATCTGGCCACCCACTGTGCAGATAAACTACAGTACCACTCTATGCAAGTCAGTGGTGCTGGATACAATTCACTGCACTGCCAGGTGGGTGGAAGCACCAATGTAACTGAATTAGTGTTGCAGCCCTTTCACTTCCAGGACCAATGGGGTTCCCAGAAGATTGACCCCCACTGATCATAAAGAGATGGTATTTGCTATCACTTTATGAGATAGGAACTCCATTACTAGCTTTGCAGATATAAACATCTCCTTAAACCATAATAATATATAGAGAATACTCCCCATCGTTCTCTAAACCACACATATCTCTCTATTTACATCCCTCTGATGTGAATGTGTATTTGTGTGCTGCTTTACATTCAAAGGGTATTCCCTCCTCAGGCATTGATGGTTAATCTCCATGAAAGGCGCGGGTCCTTCCAATATGCCATAAATGTCTAAAATGGGATTGTCCCAAAATCACCCCAAGTTATAATTTTATGTTTAGTCTAAAATGTATAGTATAACCAAGTACCTAAAAAAACTTATATTGGGACACATATATCAGCACTTCATACTCCAAGAAAAGCTGCAAAGATAACATGGAAGAGTCACGAACATAGAAGTGACTACGGTGTAGACGTCGTATCTACAACGTCTATTGATCTGAATCGAGGCGTTCATCTAGTGTTATGATCGAACTCAGCCTTTAATAACTTGTTCTTCTTATGTAGGATGTGCAGAATTCAGTCAAAGATCAAATTCTACAGTGTCATAATCTAGAATCCGCTACTGGAGATACTGATCCATCAAGACCAGTAGACGTGCAAACTGTTCAGTCTGTTGTGCATCAATTCAAAACCCAATTAGAAGCAACACATGAGATCATGAAAGAGAGAGAAGCTCTTCTGAAAGAACTGGAGATCATCCTGTCTTCCCGTATGGCGTTGAAGCTGACCATCCAGGCTGAGGCTTCAGCGCCTGAAAATGACAGAACTTCTTTACTTCAAAAGAAGAAGAAGCTTGAAAAACTTCAAAAGAAAGTGCACAGACTGAGAAGAGATGCTGAAGGGCTCGACCCACGTCTGGAAAGAGCAGAGATCTTCCTTGAAGACCCAGAACGTGGAGGACCGACATCGTGCCAGAAACTGCTTGATGGATTCTTCGAGAGGATAGAAATTTTACTACAATCTACGTTGCTGGAGTTAAGACGGGTAGAAACCCAAGCGGCTTCGGGGATACAGCCATCAAATGGAGCACTCAATAATTTGGTGCAAACGGAGTATATGGTTTCCGGATTAACCCAACAACCTGAGATGGAGAAGTTCACAGTGTCAAAGATAGAAACCATTTTGCAAGAGATGAAGGTACTGGATCTACTGTATATTGTGTAGATAGGAAGTATAATCTAGGACAACAGTCAAGTAATTGAGACAAAGTTATGATAACATTAAAAGCTCAAACCTCTAGGAAAATCTGCTTGTTCAGTGGATTCTTACTTGTATACAGCATGAAATTTTACATGATATTATTGAAATATTTATCTTTGATGTTCTTAACTCCATGTGTCATGCAACGCACTTTCAGGCTCTGCAAACGGCAAATATTCCTTTTTTCTGGAGTACTCCTTTAAAGAGGTTTCTCCAATTTGGGAAAACTGGTGTTATATACCATATTATTGAATTGAGTTAATACTGGGTGTATCTGTGTTCAGGTGTGAGGTGGAAAGTGGTTACAAATAGCATCTCTTGCTCTGGAGGACCTGTCCTGTCTCGCGTTACACAGACAGCCCATTGATTTGAATGGACATTGTGTAATGCTTAAATTTTCCTGTGGTGGCACTGCCAGGAAATTGCGCACTTAAAGGTGTTATCTCACTTCAAGGATTGCTTTTTATGTTAAAGATCTTGCAAAAACAAGTCGCTTTGCAATGTGTGTCCATTAACAGTGTCCTACCTATTCTGAGATATTCCCTCTTGTATGGGCTGCATCAGCTCCTCAGGTCGCTATAGCTACAGACCTGTTTGATCTTCCCTGATAGGCTGCCAGCACTGGTTGCTATAGCTACAGACCTGTTTGATCTATCCTGATAGGCTGCCAGCACTGGTTGTTATAGCTACAGACCTGTTTGATCTATCCTGATAGGCTCTCAGCACTGGTCACTATGGCTACAGACCTGGTTTCTACTGCAGCCTAGTGGAAGCCAGTAAACACGCCCCTGAATTCAAAGTGAAACCAAAAAAACAGGACTGAGGTAAGATGAATCAATGTAGTGAGACAACCCCATTAATGCCAACCTTCCACACAGATTACAACTGATCACTGGAGGTCTCAACAGTGAGGGGGCGGGAATTTTGTCATCAGCGAATTGTCAGGGCGCCCTACTAATAAATATAGATTGTGCAGAGTGGAAAACCTCTTTAAATACATAGCTAACACATATTTAGAGAACTTGGAAGTATCCAGCTAGACACTGATAATCGTTTACTACATAGTGACATATTATCCCATGTAAATCATATATTGAATCATGAATGGGTGGGGCACATAAGTTTGTTCTCGGGGATCTTGGTACACCATCTTAAATATCATACAGAAGGAGTGCCCATTGTATTTCTGGCCCGAAACCACAGTTTCCAATGTGCCATTCATTGGACCCAAAAAGTCTTTACTTCATAGGTTTCAAGGGTTTTCAAGAGTAGAACAATATGGCGCTGCTCTCTTCCAAAAACGGTGCCACACCTGGCCACAGGTTGCGTTTCACATTGCTGCTTAGCCCCATTTGTTTCACTATAGATGAGATGCAGTTCTAGATACAACTCATGAACAGGTGTGGCGCTGTTTCTGGATAAAAGCAGCCATGTTTGTTTGTTTTTTTTTTAAATCCTGGAAAATCCCTTTTAATAAGAGGTTTTAGCCAAAACAACATAGTTGTAGCCACAATTCCCATATCCTATAAAGATGTTCATTTCTGCTTTCCCTTTCCAGGATGTCCAAAACTCATTTGAAGTTGAGATTCAGCATCTGGACAGCTTGGGCGCCTCATCTCCTGAACCCATCTTGAAATATAAGATTGAGCTTCAAGCAACTAGTGAAGCAATGAAAAAACAAGAGATGACTCTTAAATCCCTCAGATTTTTTCTGTCTTCTCTCAACGCAATAAAAATATCAATTGAAAGCAGTTTTCCAGTACTGGGCATGGGCAGGACCACCCTGCAGGAGAAGCAGCTGAGCCTTGAATCTTTAGAAAAGTACATCTATCTGCTGGGTCAAGAAGCGGAAAAGCTTGATGACTCTATGCAAGAGGTTGGTATTCTGCTTGAAGATCCAGAAACTGGAAGGGAAACCACCTGCAAGAAAATGATTAGTGGTTTCTTTGAGAAGTTGGAGAGTGCCCAGCAAGCTGTCCAGAGAGGGTTAAGCAACCTTCAAGAGACAGAGACCCTTGAACAACTCAACAAGCGCATGAAAGACTTTTGCAAAAATATTGAAGACATTCGGGATCAAATCGATAAAACTGGCCTGCAAGATCCAACTATTCATGCTGTGCAACAGAGGTATGTAATGATCGGTATCTGCAACTACTCGGGGTGAGAATATTTGAGTAAGGCCATATCTAGACGACCATAATAAAAACTCAATAGAAGTGCCATAGTTAATGCTAAAAATAAATTTGGATTGTGCCAAGATCTGGGAACCTTATACCACAGAATTTCAGGGCTACTACATGCTCCATATACTTTAATGGAGAGGTGACCTAAATTTTGCACAGCCCTTTTAATTGCACCCTTTGGGAGTAACACGATGAGCCAAGCAAGTATTTCCACTAACGAGACCCACATGTAGATATCTCTAAGATAGGAATACTCCTTTAATGAGTTATAGGGTTTCCCTATGCACATGTTCTAACTATCTGAAAATAAAACCAGTGTTGGAAGATGTTGTGGTACAGGGCTAGCCTGATTTAGGACAGTAATGGTTGTCCAAATTTACTTCTTACAATGGGCACACCTGTCCTTGCTCACACCAATTGGAACTAGAGGATAATATCCCACAGATTATTTATGATGGGGATGGCATAAAGTCATAGCTGCCAACTTTTGGAAGTGACCTTCAGGGAGATTTTGAATTGCAACTTGCAGCCTTGATGGTTTAAGTGGATCAGACCCCCCCCTTTTACATGACATGCCCTCTTTTTGCACAAAGCCACACCCTCTTGCCACACCTGTATAACAGCTTTGGAGGAAAGCTGATAAGGGATGTGGGATCCTTCAGCTTTACTGGACGTTGGATCTCCTAACCAGCATCCAAGCTTAGTAACAGCACATCAATCAGCTGTCCTTCAGAGCCGAGCTACAATGTGGTCCCTCTGCACCCAGTGATGTCAGGGCAGTCTCATGATACTTTACCCTGGCACCACCACTAACTAAAGAGCAACCCACAGCCAGTAAAAAAAAAAAAACATACTCAGATGTATAAAGTGGTTTAGCTGCCATAAAGGTTTAGCTGCCATATAGGCTTAGGCTGTAACCGACCAAACATTGTCAACTTGTGACTATGTTTGGCTCCTTTTCAGCCATATGTGCTGCACTAGTGTATATAGTGCGCGCCGCATTTTTGATGGGTTTTTGGAGCGTTTTTTTGCCCTGCTGATTAATTTGTATGGTTGGAAACCTCGCGAAAAACCTCATCAAAAAAACTCTTCTGAAGAAGCTTGTTTCAGGCGAGGTTTTAATGCTGTTTTGGGCTCTGACAAATCAGCATTCAAACAGCATCCAAATAAGCCATGTGAACATCCCCTCATAGGCTGCCCAAGAGCGTATTCTAAAAGTTACCAACACTTGATAAGGTCGGTACAAATAAAATACCAGCACTGGCAACCTGGCAGTAAAACAGTCCCTACCGGTGGTTTACGAGATTGGTGGCAAACCTATCATAGCAGGAGATTTACCAACTCGTCAGGGAGACCGGGAGGACTCCCCCCTTATCAGAGTCTCCCTGACAATCAGGGGGAGTTGGTAAGTATGCATAAAGTAAGCCACAGAGTCGGGTGATGGTCTAAAGCAGGGGTGTCAAACTGCGGCCCTCCAGCTGTTGGGAAACTACAACTCCCATCATGCATTTATATAATCTATAACAGTGGGCATGATGGGAGTTGCATTTTCCCAACAGCTGGAGGGCCGCAGTTTGACACCCCTGGTCTTAAGAAACACTCTTTTGAGTCATCGATACTTGATTGTAGAGCCCTATTTATATTAGTGCAGCTCCATGAATAAACCCCAAAACTTGTCTTGTACAGTCTGGAGGCAGCCACCTGCCTGGACAGCAAAATAACAGCACACCCCAATAATGCACCTGCAAAGGTTATGGTGTCAAGGGTATTACTGCAGTTATTTCTTACGCTAACATGGTTTCCTCCTCAAGCATGTTGGACTAATTTTTAGTTAAGGAGCCTTATTAAGATTTACTTTTGTTTTATATTGCATTTGTATTCAGTTTATTAGTTTTTATCTCTTTTATTTTAGATTAAAGTCTTTGATCAAATTGGAGAAAACATTGGACACATTTGAAGAAGAAAAGAAATACATCTGTGGTGCCTATGAGGAGGTTCTTAAAACTTCACAAATGACTGGGTGTGAGGAGTGGGAGGTATTGTGGGAGGAAACAAAGCAGTACCTTACTCACAGGTAAGAGGTGTCACATCTATCTGTCTTTTACTGATGTCCACAGCTACATGTTATGAAGAATTCACATTACGTACTTCGCCTACATTTCGAGTGAATGCTAAACATCTCCATAGAGGACCAATAAAGTGTCCTTTTGACCTTCACTGTATGACATCTGTTACAGGCATTCTTCTAACAGCTAGGTCTGTTGCTTGTCACAATATATCTGTTATATGGACTCCATTATAGTCTATTGGTGACAGATCCGTTACACAAACGGGTCATGGTCACTTATAGGCTATAATGGCATCTTTGAAAAAGTTTACACAGTATTCATTAAACAGATCCTATATTACTCTGTGGGTAATGGCATCAGCCTCAGTTTAATATGCACTGTACATACAGAGCTTTTTGTGGCATATATGTTAACTAAAAACAAGTGATGTGAACCCCTGTTATTGAGACCTTATGATCTTTTCAGCACCCACAATATCAGAATATTGCTATTGCCACAGAACATATTTTTTCAGGTTTTTTTGCCTTTGCTTTCCTATTTTAACAGCATGTATTTAGAGAAAATTTGTTTTCTTTGCAGCAAAGAACAATGTGAGGTGATAATTGAACTCCTTCGCAAGTTTCAGAATTATAGGACGACACTTTCATCTTTGATTCAGAAAGCAGAGACTACAATTTCTCATCAATCTTCCTACATCGGAAAAGACAATCTTCATAAAATAATGATGAAGGTAGCGTTATTACTAACATTGACTTGAGGTTGTGGTTGGTTCTAAATTCGTTTATGGGTTTGTCACTTTTTGGATTATATCAGTGTTGAACAAACTTTTTTTAGTACTTTTTCTGAATGGTTAGATTGCACTGTATGAAAAAACTGAAATTACTTTTTGATATAGTCAGGGTGGTACTACTGGGGATACTGGTGGTGTTTGTTGACAACATAGGCCTAGTCGATAGGCTACTGGGATATATGTGCTCCATATACATGATTATACATATAATACGCTGCCTCCTCTGCCTGTTCCTAAAAGTAGATTCTGGGCAAAATCATTTTTCTTTTTTTTTGAGGCAATATAACGGATTCTCTTATATTGCACTAAGTATAGAATCCAGCTATCAACTAAACATTTGTCCAACCAGTAGATATCTCCACCAACCTCTTCATAAACATGCATGCTTGGTGTGCTTTTTCATAAAGGATATACCTACAATAAAAATGGGCAATATATTAGACAGTATGGACTATATACTGTAATAAACACATAGACAATAACCTATACAAAAGTATATGGTGCTAAAAATGTACACAATTTTATTGGAAATATATAACATATAAAAGATCAAGACGGTCACAAAAAAGGGCACATCACCCCTCTCACAACTTGAGTAGATATTACAAATAATACACATAGTGTGCCCGGCATCATATTTATATAGAAGATCCAAATAATACAGCTCAGTATCATGTAGTGAGTAAAATACATTACATATAGGACCTATAATAGTACATGATAATACATAATAGCAATAAAGTTGAACAGTATAT
This sequence comes from Phyllomedusa bahiana, assembly GCA_025379985.1. Taxonomy (NCBI): domain Eukaryota; kingdom Metazoa; phylum Chordata; class Amphibia; order Anura; family Hylidae; genus Phyllomedusa; species Phyllomedusa bahiana. The sequence goes on along the minus strand of JAODAL010006294.1, from coordinate 118,519 downwards.
ACCAAATCTGGAGGGTAGACAACCCAATGATGATGTAGGAGGAGGCATCCAACTCCTGCCCCAACACTTGCGCTTTTTCAAAGGTAAATTATTCCTTTGACAAGAATGTGTCAGGGACTTGTTGAAGTCCAACGTGACTGATCCTTGCTTCCCCCATCTTCTGCCATCACAAAATAATTCGAAAATGTATGTGATGTGTTTGGGCATGTATAAGCAGGGCACAAGAATGGCTGTAGGCTGGACTAGTGATTGTATACCCTAAATGTGAGCATTTTTCCCAAACAGTCATTAAAAGTGTACATGGGGCGAATTTATCTTTGTTACATGCCAATTTTTTGGTGTAAATTTTTGGTGCTCTGTTGGTGAGCATGGCGCACGCTGCATGGGAGAGAGGGATTGCACAAGTGCCAAAATTAATACATTTTCCCAGTGTCTTTTTTTTTCTCTTGTGAATTCTATTCTCTCTACTTTTTTTAAATCCAAACCCTAATTTCGACACTAGGTGTCTCTGCCTCCTTAAAGAAGAAACTCAAGTATCTAAAGTTGCTAATCCTAAGTGCAAAGAGTGATTTTTTTTACCTAATTTGAAATTTTCCATATTGATCTTTATATTTTCTGTTTTATATAATCAATATGTAAAGTGTTCTCATCCTTCAATCTATTCCACATTGCAGGTTCAAGAGCTGAAACAGGAGATTGATGATCACTCTGAAAACGTTGAAGAGCTAAACACAATTTGCAAAAAGCTGCAGTCTCAGATCAGTAAGATAAAAAGATTTGAAGATGCCCCATTCAAGGCAGAAGCCGACACGCTCATCGACAAGTGGTTAGATGTAAGTATTTTCTGTGAGATTTGGCAAAATTAGTGCAAGAGTAAAAGAAGAATTGCCAATAACATTCAAACAAAACTTTTCTCTTACTTTTCACACTTATGATGGCTATGGGGAACTGCATGACTTTTACCTTGACCTAGTGTTGCTGTTGCTATGTTGAGGATATATTAATATTGGAATTATAATCCATTATGGCATTATATTATGCAGAATTCACTTGGGAAATCATGTTTCCTAAAACTATCATTGAAACATAAGACAAGGTTTTTTTCTACAATTACCCCACACCCCTTATTCCTGTAGATCAGTCACCGGGCATTGCATGTTCCAATTAGCATTTGCTAGATAACTAGAAGCATCATCTAAGTTATTGGTAAATTAATAAGATCAATACACTTTGCTCAGTTGCAGTTATAGGGGTGAGCGGCTGCCAGAACTTACGATCATTTGCACGGCTGTTCATTTCAATTAATGTTGACAGCATATCCCCTGTTTCAAAAATGGCTAATGTAGACTAAAATGTATATAACTACATCAGCAAAATGCTTGTCTACCAGAGGGTCATTTGTTCAAACATCAATCTACTTCTGTCTAATATGTATGACTACCTCAAGACTTTGGTATTAGCAATATATTTTGTGGAAACTGCATTGAGGCGTCCATTTAATTGTTTTGTGACTGCAAAGCTTAAAGGGGTTGTCTCACTACAAGGATTGCTTTTTACGTTAAAGATCTTGCAAAAACAAGTCACTTTGCAATATATGTCCATTAACAGTGTCCTACCTATTCCTAGTTTCCTATTCCTCTAGTATTGTCTGCATCAGCCCCTCAGGTCCCTATAGCTACAGACCTGTTCAGTCTCTCCTTATAGGCTGCCAGTACTGGTCTCTATAGCTACAGACCTAGTGTCCTCAGCAGCTTGTCACTGCAGACCAGTAGAAGCCAGTAAACGCCCCTGAATTCAAAAATGAAACTGAGAAAACAGGACTGAGGTCAGATGAATCATGTTGTGAGACAATCCCTTTAATTTTAGTTTTTTCTTCCTACAAAACAAGGGCTCATGCAGGGCCTGGGGCACGAAGCCTTTACAGCAGTGCATCGAGGTGATACATATGCTTAGTATGGAACCATGCAGTCTCTATGTGTAGTCGTACATAGTCCACTTAAAAGATTAAAAATAGTCATAGGTCTAATTCTAACCTATAACCTACTGTGTTGAACCCTACTGTATTGTTCCATACAATAGGAAAAACTCCTTCCCACCTCCAAATCTGGCAATCAGACTAAATCCCTGGATCACCTCCCATCTCCAGACTCCACTACCCAGAAGATGTAATATTCTATTTTTCAAGCTTGACATTCGGGCTCTTCTAGAACTTGTTCAATAAATCCATTATCAGCGAGTTTTATAGTGTCACTGCTCTTACAGTAAAGAATTCCCATCTATGATGATGGTGAAACCTTCTTTTCCTCCTGATGTAGAAGATGCCCTCTTGTCATGGTTACAGGCATAGGTGTAAAAAGATCACGCAGTATATCTGTATACCTGTGCATTCATGTGTTTGGCACTGTAACTAAGTCGAATCTAAGTCAACATTTTTTTCCAAGCTAAAATAAACCCTACATTTAATTTTGATAACATATCTTGGTCCTGCAATCCACCCATTCTCCTAACCAACCTTGTCACCCTCATCTGTTCTAGCTCAGTTATGTCCATTGTTTGTTCAGTCTCTTACTGTCCCCTTTAAAATGACCTTACAGGTATGTGAAAAACTTGATGGCTGTAATGAAAACCTTAAAAGTGCCATCTCCTTGTGGAACAAAATCCTTCATCTCTCACAAGAGGTGGAGCCTTGGACAGAGGGAAAAATCAAGTTCTTGGAAAGTACGAAGCTCACAAGTGATGATGCGCATTCGCTACGTGTAAGTATTTCATCAATGGTAAGAATAAAAATGAGTGATCATATATGCTTTTTTGTTTTTTACTTTCTGGATTGTAAATTAAAAAAAAACTTATATGGAAACCATCAATAACCCAGTTAACTACTTTTGATCTCTTTGCTCAGATTCTGTTTCACTTTTAAAGGGGTGTTCCCACCATAGACTTTGATGGCATTTTGTTGGGATCTGCCTTCAAAGTCTGGTAGGTGTGGATCCCACCTCTGACTCCCACACCTATCTCAGGAATGGGCCCCTGAAAAGTTATGAAGCATTATGGTGAGGCAGTCACGATTGCACATAACTCTATTCTGCTCTATGAGAGTTCTGAGTACAGCCAAACGCTCTGCTCCCCTGTACTGGGAACTTCCTTAGAACAGAATGGAGAGTCCTACGCAAGGATGACCGCCTCTTCATTCTGCTTCATGACTTTTGGAGGCCTGTTAGCAAGATTGTTGTTGGCCTCAGACATGTGGTCCGCACCTATCAAATTGTGATGGCATATCCTAGCGATATGCCACTAAAGTCTATGGGAGGGGGGCACCACTTTAAGTACTTTAACTGTTTTTCAATATATAATAGCCTGATGAACATATAAATACATAGGACCTGCCTGGAGTAGTCCTATAATAATCAGGGATGTGGGGAGTAAAGTGTAAAATGGTAAGATTTTTATTTTGCCTTTAATTTTGCAGAAATGTGCATTTCTCTGAATACTAAACCATTAACTTCTATATGGTTACTAACAATTAAAAGAGGTTATCTGCTTGAATAAGATTATGCTTTAATTGACATAGGGTAGAGAAAAATAGAATAAATTAAAGATCCTTACATCCTGGTCCATGACCACTGCAGCTCCGGAGCACCCCAGGATTCACTCGTCTTCATTTCCGGGGTTCTCATCCAAACACGTAGGAGGGGCTAGTCCCTTTCATTTTGAAAGGGAGTGCAAGCGAAAGTTTAGGGGGGAAAATCTAAAAGTGAAAAAGGGTAATCCGGGGGTGCTCTGGAGTTTGAAAGGCTTGGGGGAAATCGGGAAGGGAAAAGAAATCCCCTTTCGTTCTAAAATTTTTTTTCCCAGGGGAAAACCCCCTTTTGAAACCTTTTGGATTGTACCTTGGTAAAAATCTTTGTACTGGGGTCATATGACTCAATTTAAAGGGTTTTTGTTCATTTAAAAGGGTTTGGGCTGCTTTTTATGTTAAAAAACTTGCAAAAAAAAAACCTCTTTGCAAAAATTGTCCATTTAACTTGCCCCTACCTATTTCTAGAAAACCCCTCTTGTATGGGTTTGGCATCAGCTCCTCGGGTACTATGCTACGGGATGTTTCCTTCTCCCTGATAAGCTGCCAGCACGGGTTTTCTAACTACAGACCTTTTTTTGTTCTTTTCCTGATGGGGCTGTCAGAAATGGTTGTTTGTACAGATTTGGGTTTTACTGCAGCCTAGGGGAAAGCAGAAAACCCCCCCTTTAAATTTCCAAAATAAAACCCAAAAAAAAAGGGGCCTGAGGTGGGGGAATCAATGTAGTGGGGAAAACCCCCTTTAAAAAAAAAATTTAAACCAAATTGATAAAAACTTACAATCCATTTTCCTTTTCCAAAAAATACATCTGAATGAAGAGGGGCCACCCCCTTTAAAAGCAAGCTTCAGGCACTTTTAAAAGGTTTTCCCCAAAAGTACAGCTTGCCCTTTTGTTTCTACTGTGACGGGGAACTGGCAATGGGTCGGGATCTTTGGGGCGGCAGTACCAGGAAACATGGGGTAGTATTAGGACCGCCATCAGGGCAGTATTGGCAGTACTGCTGTCAGGAGCCCTGGTCAAATTACAGAAAAAATGGGCCTGCGATATGGGCAAAATGGAGCAAAGTAATGGGGGAAAAGGCCCGGGATACCCTAGGGGGGGGGCCCCTTAAAGTTACTAATGGCACCCAAACCTGGCCTGGTGGGGGGAAAAACATAAAAGGGGAACAGGGTTTTAAAATGGTGTCCCCACCCAACCCAGAAAATGTTTGGGGTCACCTAGGAAAGGTCACCAAACCCAAAAGGACCAAAAACCCCCCTTAATAAAATTTTAAAATATTTTTATGTAAAAAAAAAATTAAAAAAAGTTGATTTTCCCTTTTTTTTAAGCTGAGCCAAAAACAAAAAAAATTTCGGAGGAAAACGAAAGAAATGCACCCAAAAATAAAAAAACTTTTGAAAAATTAAAGAACTTCCCTTTTGAATTAAATTTTAAAAATTTAAAAAAGAAAAAGTACAACAAGTCCCGCCATTTTAGTTTGATTAATGCCATCATAAAGCCTTTTTTACAGAAAGCTATTGTGCATTTGGGTGGAATTGCCAGCTTTTTAATGTTGGGGGGGCCCAACTTTAGAGCCCCACGAAGGGAAAATTTGAAGGGCGCGGTTTAGTGCTGTCATTTTTTGTTTAAAATTTTTCTTTTTATGGTTTATCCCTGATCCCCCTTTTGTTTTTTGGGGCCCACCCACTATTGTTTTTAAAGCCCCCGCTATTTTTCCCCAGTCCCCATTGCAATTCCATCCACCCAAAAAGTTTTTTGGGCCCCCCCACAAATTGTTTCTGCCCATCCACTAGTTTAGTACGCTCTTTCAGCTTGGGGGGTCAAAACGTTCCCGCTGCAAAAACCCTTGGGTTTTTCCCCCCCGGCCCCCATTTTGTTAAAAGATGTCCCTTGGGTTTTTCCTTATTGACGTAAATGGGGGTAAAATTCCGCCCCAAAAATTTACAAAGTTCCACAAAAAATTGCAGTTTTTAAAAAAACCCAAAAATTGCCTTTTGGAAAAGGAAACCCCTTTAGACATAACTAATACACTAAGCTAGTCCTATTGTCCTTTTTTTACAGAAATAGCCCCCAACTCTGGGTTCCTAAGACTTTGTCTGGAACTGCTTTTCCCATTCTTCTTAAACGTTTAAGGGGTTAGATGCAATTACACAAAAACCTTTTTTTGAGAAGAAATAAAAATTTTCCCAAAACCCGGGGAAAACCCGTTTTTGGGTTAACGTCACGTATTTTGATAAGGCAAAAACCCGGATTCTCCCTTTTGGGGTGTCCTTTAAACCCCTTTTTGCCCATTTTTCCAGCCCTTTCGAGGGGGGCATTGGAATAAAAATTTTTTGCATACTTTTTGCTTGGAGTCCTCTTTTATTGTAGCTTCAGAAATAACAATGTTTTAATTTTTTTATAATTTTCAATTGGAAATTGGGGGCCCAAACTTGTTATTCCTCACCTTTCAGGTTATAAAGACCACCCTGGTGAATAAAATCACTGTAATATCTACGATTGCATCCAAGGGAAAACAGAAAAAAGGGATATCCATTGTTGCTGCAGCCCTGGACTCACCGGATAGTTTTTTTTTCCCTGGGTTTTTTCAGAATTACCCCAATTTGAGGAAGCGAGGTTTAACCCCTGGGGACATTTTACTTAGCCACCCGTATAAAAGAGCGAAGTCTCTAGGTAGCAAAATTTTATTGTGGACTGAAATCAGGGAATTCACCCGACCCCGAAAACATTTTTGCCCTTTTATTGCTCAGTTCCTGGCCCTTTTTGGGTTCCCAAAAGAAACTTACGGATTGTTTTAGTCAGCCAAAAACCTGCTTATGGCATGATATTTCAAGCTTTTAGTTTGGGGGGGGATATGGTTTTAAAGGGGGTTTTTTTGGGGGTTTTTTGATTTCAAAAAACCCCCTATAAAAGCCCTTTAAATGGAAAAAAAAAAAGAAAATCCCCCTTCCCCAATTTCATTGGGTTTTTCTTTCTTTTCCTCCCTTTTTCATCCCATCAAAAGAACAGTGAAACTTTTTTGGTTTGGGAAAATTTTCCCGCACTTTTTCCCAAAGTCACAGAACCATTTCAGTTACCCAAACTTTTCACTTCTCCTTTCACCTGCCCTTTATTTTTCTGTTCAGCCCTGCCCCGTACCCCCCTTTTCATCTCATTCCAAAACATGGGCCCCGCATTTTCGCTTTCCAAATTCACCCTTCCTTTTTGCCCTGAGCCGGCGGGATTTAAAATACAGTGTTTCCCAAAGGTTGTACCCCAAAAAAGGGTTTTTTAACATAGTAAAAAAAAAAAAAAAAATTTTTTTCCCATCTATAATATATTTAATACCCTTTTTTAAAAACATTTGATTTTGTTTTTTAAAATTTCTGTGTTTGTGTTGTTAACCCCCCCCCACCCAGGATAACAGCTTTTCCCATATTATAAAACGATTTCTGTGGGGTTTAAATTACCTCACCCCCCTTTTTCCCTTTTCTACCCAAATTTTTACACACACACACAAAACCCCACACACAACAACCACACACACACACACACACACACACGTTTTTTTATCAAGGGAAATCTGTGTTTCCGCTGAGGGGTTTTGGCATCATCACTCCACCAAGTGAAGCAGGGGATGCCTCTGATGCTTTTTTTCCCGGCACCACTACAAAATAAAACGCAGTAGGGGATCCTTTTTTCTGTCTGCTTTCTGCAAAAACTCCCGGGGTTCCCAATGTATTTATTGAAAAGATTCCATTTTTTGTTTAGCCCCCCTGGGTTTCATTAAAATGACCAAAGAGTCAGCCAGTTCTTTCCCTGCTAAGGTCACACCCAAACGGGGGGGGGTTTTTTTGATTTAGCCTGGCTTCAAAGTAGTCACCCCTAATTCCCCAAAAAAAGGGGAATTTTCGCAAGAGAAAAGGGAAAATGATTTTTTATCATTTTTTTACTAAATTTTTCCATAGGCCAAAATTAAAAATCAATTTATTTCTTTGTTTTAAAAAAAAGTTTTGTTTTAGTGTTTAAAGATAGAGGGAAATGATAGAGTTTAAATTTTCAAAGGGAAAAAAAAAATTAGTGGCTTCCAAAAATACACCCATTGGGGGATGACAAACCGTCTCCCGAGTATCAATTACAATAAGTTCGATATAATTAAGTTGTGAGCCCTATAACAACTAAAAAGACCTGGAGAACCTCTTTAAGGAATACAGGATGTGGTGCCCTTTTTGGAAAAATCCCTCCAGGGGAAAGAATAGTGGCTTTTGGGGTTTCCCCTTCCCCCCGCAAAACCTTTGGTTTTTCTTTGGAAGAGGGCCAAACCTGTGTTTAACTCCCGGGTTTTTATTTGGGAGAAAAAAGTCATTAAAGGGGTTTTCTCACCATCAAGTTTCACAGAACCATATGCAGATCATATTCCACACTTCCGGTCAAAACTCTGGGCTTGGGCTTATCGAGTGATTGACATATCAGCTTTTGCTTTTTCCTAACTGAGCCTTTTACAGTAAAATGACTGCAGGAGATGTAAAGTCTGTAGCACACAAGACTACAAAGCCCTAATGAGTGAAAATGTGCACTTATCTTAAACATAAAGAAACAAGACTCGCCCAGGTGTAATAGCCTGTGATAGAGCATGATCCCGGTTTGGTGAAACACTCCTCAGCACGGATCTCTATAGGCATTTTACATACGCTGATCCTGAAGCAAAAAACCTTCTGACCCAGCTGGATCGTGCCAAATTCTTTATTAAATGCTTACATTAGCAAAACAGATAAAAGGTGAAAATAACATCCGCTATTATCACCTTTTATCTGTTTTGCTAATGTTAGCATTGAATACAGAATTGGGCACTCTCCAGCTGGGTCAGAAGGTTCTCTGCTTCAGTATTTTAATCATACAAAGCTCCGGTCATAGAGATTACACATAGTAGGTAGTGAGTGACTCACCATAGTTGGGACAAATCCGGTAAGAGAGAGGAGAGAGAGATAGTCGATAACCAAGAGAAACTTGGGTGCAATCAGAAGAGATAAAATGTCTCATAATAATAATAATCTTTATTTATATAGCGCCAACATGTTCCGCAGCACTTTACATTTTGGAGGGTGTAGGTACAGAAAGACATACAATGAAAAGCTACTTACAGATGAGACACAAGGTGTGAGGGCCCTGTTCGCAAGAGCTCACAATCTATTAGGGTGTCTGGGGGAAACACAGGGGGAGAAGTGCTAGGCTTACAATGGTCCAGCCATGTGACATAAATCTGGGGTTGTTTTATGTAGAATTTGGATGAACCTGCCACCTAAACAGTACATCTATATACAGTTAAGTGCCGAAAATGAGATGAGTGCGCTAGGGAGTGAAGGGGGGGGGGGGGTTATCCATTAGGGATTCTGGTAGGCCAGAGTGAGAAGATGTATTTTCAGGGCCCTTTTAAAGCTATGAGAGCTCTGAGTGTGCCTGATCGCACGTGGTAGCATGTTCCAGAGAACTGGTGCTGCACGTGTGAAGTCTTGAAGACAGGCATGGGAGGTTCAGATGATTGAGGAATGTAATTTGATATCATCAGCAGAGCGGAGAGAGCGGGTAGGGTGCTAGACAGAGATGAGGGAGGAGATGTAGGGAGCAGCGCTGTGGAGAGCTTTATGGGTGAGAGTGATGAGTTTATGCTGTATTCTATACTGAATGGACAACCAGTGTAGTGCCTGACACAGGGTAGAGGCTTCAGTATAGCATCTCCTCAACAAGGCAAAATAAAAAGCAGCGTATTTGGCAATAGTCTTTATTTACCGTTCTCTACATGTTCAAATCTAATTGTTGTGGCGATAAAACCCCTTTAAGAAGGTTACCAGTTCCAATTCTGAAAAGTTGCTTTTAAGGGACACTTAGCAAAAAGGCATTATCATATCGTAGCTGGGGATGGCATGTCAAAAAACAGCATCATTTCTGATCAGTAAGGTCTCAATGAACTTTAGGAGATGATTCTTCAAAAACTTAAAACTAACCTAGGTAGAAATAAAATAAAAAAACAAAACAAACTTGTGAAACATACGGTAACACGTTCTATTAGACAATATCATTAACTTTCACTTCCTCATATAATGTTATTATTCACAGCCTGTAAATGGAGAATCTGAAGCTGGGACAAAAAGTGAAACTGTTGGTATGGAGGAAGAGCCTGCGGCCCCACCAGAAGACAGGCAGCAACGTTCCACCACAAATTTGGTGGAGGTACCCTGGAGGTAACAAACATTGGCCACTGACTGTTGTACAGATTCCTGTATGTCATGTACATGTAATGCAAATATTGTTATATTACATAGGGCTGATACTCAGGGGGATTCACAGAAGGAACCACAAGGAGAGGAAATGCTGAGGCTGAGACTGGCAGAGCTACAGAGGAGACGGGAAAAGCTAAGCCTGGACCTTCAACCTCGACTACAAGACAATGTAAAGCAGCTGGCCAGTTTCAGGGACCTTCTCCAGGAAAGTCAGGTCGTGATAAGTGTATTGGAGTCAGAGGAGATATCTCCTGCCTCGTCTCCCAGTCCTGGAATTTATGGTCGCCGGCTGGAAATCAAGCTGCAACTGGAATCATTTATGTCGGAATTGCAGGTAAGAAGTTTTTTTTTTTTTTCATAGTTGTTGTAAAGTTGGCTGGAATCTCACTACATCTTTAAGAAGGCCTTCAATACTTCATTAGTGAAGGTCCATGTGTTCAGTTTTTCTAAAGTGGTTGTGGCTCTTCAGCAAGAACAACGTCTGCTTCATTATTACCCATAAACAGCACTGTACCTACAACTGTGGCCATGCCTAATACACAGTCTGTTGCAGCTCCAATTCTATGCACATGAATAACCTGCAGTACCAGGCATCGTCACAGCCATATGAATGGAGCTGTGTCTGAATAGACGTTTAAAAGGGTTCTACCACGAGTGAAAAATATGGCTGAAACTATATCATATAGGGGTATATGATAGAGGGAGAGAAGCTGGGCTCTGTGATATATAGGGTTTTATGATGGAGGAGAGGAGCTGAGCTCTGTGATATATAGGGTTATATGATAGAGGAGAGAAGCTGAGCTCTGTGATATATAGGGTTACATGATAGCGGAACTCTGTGATATATAGGGTTATATGATAGAGGAGCTGAGCTCTGTGATATATAGGGTTATATGATAGAGGAGCTGAGCTCTGTGATATATAGGGTTATATAATATAGGAGAGGAGCTGAGCTCTCAGATATATAAGGTATTACGATAGAGGATAGAAGATGAGCTCAGTGATATATAGGGTTATATGATAGAGGAGAGAAGCTGAGCCCTGTGATATATAGGGTTATAGGATAGCGGAGCTCGGTGATATATAGGGATATATGATAGAGAAGACGAGTTCTGTTATATATAGGGTTATATGATAGAGGAGAGGAGCTGTGCTCTGGGATATATAAGGTTATATGATAGCGGAGAAAAGTTGAGCTTCATGATATATAGGGTTATTCGATAGAGGGAGAAAAGCAGAGCTCTGATATACAGGGTTATATGATAGAGGAGAGAAGCTGAGCTCTGTTATATATAGGGTTATATGACAGAGGAGAGGAGCTGAGCTCTGTGATATATAGGGTTATATGTTACAGGTTGAGAAGCTGAGCTCTGTGATATATAGGTTTATATGATAGAGGGGAGAAGCTGAGCTCTGTGATATATAGGGTTATATGATACAGGTGGAGAAGCTGAGCTCTGTGATATATAGGGTTATATGATAGAGGGGAGAAGCTGAGCTCTGTGATATATAGGGTTATATGATACAGGTGGAGAAGCTGAGCTCTATGATATATAGGGTTATATGATAGAGGGGAGAAGTTGAGCTCTGTGATATATAGGGTTGTATGATACAGGAGAGAAGCAGAGCTCTGTGATATATAGGGTTATATGATACAGGAGAGGAGCTGAGCTCTGATATATAGGGTTGTATGATACAGGAGAGAAGCTGAGCTCTGTGATATATAGGATTATATGATAGAGGAGATAAGCTGCACTCTTTGATATATAGGGTTATATGATAGAGGAGAGAAGCTGAGCTCTGTGATATATAGGGTTATATTATACAGGAGAGAAGCTGAGCTCTGTGATATATAGGGTTATATGATACAGGAGAGGAGCTGAGCTCTGTGATATATAGGAATATATGATAGAGGAGAGAAGCTGAGCTCTGTGATATATAAGGTTATATGATAGAGGAGAGAAGCTGAGCTCTGTGATATATAGGGTTATATGATACAGGAGAGAAGCTGAGCTCTGTGATATATAGAATTATATGATAGAGGAGGGAAGCTGAGCTATATGATATATCGTGTTATGTGATAGAGGAGAGAAGCTGAGCTCTGTGATATATGGGGTTATATGATAGATATGATAGAGAGAGAGAAGCTGAGCTCTGTGATATATAGGGTTATATGATAGAGGAGTGAAGCTGAGCTATATGATATATAGTGTTATATGATAGAGGAGAGAAGCTGCACTCTGTGATATATAGGGTTATATTATACAGGAGAGAAGCTGAGCTATATGATATATAGGGTTATATGATAGAGGAGAGAAGCTGAGCTCTGTGATATATAGGGTTATATGATAGAGGAGAGAAGCTGAGCTCTGTGATATATTGGGTTATATGATTGAGGAGAGAGGCTGAGCTCTGTGATATTTAGGGTTATATGATAGAGGAGAAGCTGAGCTCTGTAATATATAGGATTATAATGATAAGGGAAAAGGGAGCTGAGCTCTGTGATATATAGGGTTATATGATAGAGGAGAGAAGCTGAGCTCTGTGATATATAAGGATATGTGATTTGGAGCAGGATTTCTGAGTAAAAAGCAGAAAAAAAATCTGTGAAAGTGAAATTAAAGTACTACTAACCCCGCCCATATACAGTGATTGATAGTTTGCTCTGTACACACATTGATACAAGCAAAGCTGTCAATCACTTTATGTGGGTAGGGTCAGCAGGACTCCTATTGTCGCTTCAGGAGTTCGATCAGTATTTTCTCTACTTGTAAATCTTGCGCCAGATTCTATAAACTTACATATCACAGAGATTCTCTCAGATAGGATAGCAGAAGCCGAAAAATGAAAAAGCCACCATCTTTGTACACCCTAATGCATTGTATTACAGAGCATTAGGCTGTATAATCGTGTCCCCTCGTGGTGAAGTACCATAACTCAAAGTTAGGGGACTCAAAATTAAAGTTAGGGGAGTCAAAATTACAGTTAAAAAAAAAAAGTGTAAAAAAAATTAAAAGTTAAAATCACGCCCCCTTTTGCCAGTTTACAAATAAGTAGAAAAAAAAACAAAACAAAACACATATTTGTTATCGCCGCATCCAAAAAAGTCTAGTCTATTAAAATAATGTCATTTATCCTGTACACTGAACACCGTTTTTATGGTCATTTCACGTCCCCTAAAAATTGGAATAAACGTAATTGGAAAAGTCCCATGTATTCCAAACTGGTAGCAATAAAAAGTACACTTCAGCCCACAAAAAAATGCCGCCTCAATCAAGTCTGTAGGTGTACAAAAAAGTTACTGGTCGCAGAATATGGCGGAGCAAATTTCAAATATAGAAAATGTTTAGAATTTTTTTATGGTACCAAAATATAACATAAACCGTACATGTTTGGTATTGTATGTGTATCAACCTGTAGAATACAGATGACACATCAATTTTACCGAAGATTGAACGCTGTAAAAGCAAAACGGCCGCAAACATGAATCAAGTGCGGCTTTTTTTTTCACATCTTGTCCCACTTAGTTGTTTTTTTTTTGAGCGGTTTACTAGTATATTCTATGGTGCGATGAATGATCCCACTAGAAAGTACATCTTGTCCTGCAAAATAAAAGGCCTCATATGTTTATGTAGATGAAGAAATAAAAAAAAGTTATGGCTCCGGGGAGACGGGGAAGGAAAAAGGCCTCGACGTTAAGGGGTTAATGACCTATCCTTAGGAAAATTATCACTAATAAAGTCTTTTAATTGCAATTCTAACAAGAATACCATTCCATTTTTGTAATATTGCGCTGCTCCAGTTATCTTCAATTTTATTATTACTATTATTTATATTATAGCCAAATTCAGGGGCATAACTAGAAACGGCAGGGCCCCGTAGCATACTTTACAATGGGCCCTCCCACCCACCATCCGTAAAATAAATAAATAAAAAAATTAACTTATCATATGTTCCGTCAAGAATGACAGAAAAAATAGTGTACACCCGACACATCCCGTACATCCTGCACATGCCAGCCACTCACACGCCGGTCACATCCCGCACACGCCAGTCACTCACATCCTGCACACGTCAGCCGCTCACATGCCGGTTACATCCCGCACACGCCAGTCCCTTACACGCCGGTCACATCCCGCACACGCTAGTCACTCACACGCCGGTCACATCCCGCACACGCTAGTCACTCACACGCCGGTCACATCCCAAACACGCTAGTCACTCACATGCTGGTCACATCCCGCACACGGCAGCCACTCACATGCTGGTCACATCCCGCACACGCCAGGCACTCGCATCCTGCACATGCCAGCCACTCGCACGCCGGTCACATCCCGCACACTCCAGTCACTCACATTCTGGTCACATCCCGTACATGCCAGCCACTCACATGCTGGTCACATCCCGCACACGCCAGTCACTCACACACCGGTAACATCCCGCACACGCCAGCCACTTGCATGCCGGTCACATCTCGCACACGCCAGTCACTCGCATGCCGGTCACATCCCGCACACATACTGATATTTCTGATATTACTGGACTGCGATTTTTTGATTGTGTACTTATGTAGATAATACATACATACAACCATCTAAATACACACACAGATATATATGAATACACACACTACAGACACATATATATATACAGTCACATCCATACACACTACAGACACACATATATACAGTCACATACACACACAGACTTACCTGTATGCAATGCAGCTGTCTTATTCAGTCCAGACGTCTCAGGAAGACACAGGGTGGTTAAGGAAAGGACACATGGCAGCAGCTTCCTGCTCTTTAGCCGGCAGTGCAGACACCCCTCCTCCATTGTCCCGTCCCGACTGTGCCTGTATGGAGGCACCGAGGGGGCCCCCTGCAAACAGCACAGAGGAGAGGGGATGAGAGGGACCGCAAGCAGGACAGAGGAGAGGGGAGGAGGGGGCCCGCAAGCAGCACAGAGGAGAGGGGAGAAGGGGGCCTGCAAACAGCACAGAGGAGAGGGGAGGAGAGGGCCCGCAAGCAGCACAGAGGAGAGGGGAGGAGGAGAGGGGCCGCAAGCAGTACAGAGGAGAGGGAAAGAGAGGGCCTGCAAGCAGGACAGAGGAGAGGGGAGGAGGTGACCCGCAAGCAGCACAGAGGAGAGGGGAGAAGGGGGCCCGCAAGCAGTACAGAGGAGAGGGGAGGAGGGGCTGCAGGGGGAGCAGCTCTTAAAATACTTTTTATCAGCTCCATGGAGCTGTGAAGTGATTGGGCTGCCCCCTAGTGACTGTACGTATGTTATGACAGAGCCTGGCCCACAGTATAAATCAAGTTTCTGTTTCCTGCTGGCCGGGCCCCCCAGGGAGTGCGTGTCCCGTAGCAGTCGCTATGCCTGCTTCGGCGGTAGTTCCGCCACTGGCTACATTAAGTACAGAGCACTGTACAAACAAAGGTGTTCAAATACATGATGTAAGACCAGAACAAATACAATATACACAGCAAATAATAAACTGATGTAGAAAGAGAGAGGCCCCTGCCTGCGAGAGCTTCCAATCTACTGGGGAAGAGGGTGGAGACAGAAGGTGAGGGACAGACACGTTTGTATGGTGCTGTAGCAGAAACCAGGTTATTGTAAATTGTAGAGTGGTCACTTTTGAAAACGGTAAAGATAGAGGAGAATCTAATGTTTTGTGGCAGTGAGGTTCAGTGTATTGGGGAAGCGCGTGAGAAGTCTTGGAGACGCTTGTGTGAGGTGCTGACACAGGGGGCCATATGTATGAAACGGTTTTGGTCTAAAACTCACTTTTTTGCCCATAGGTTTCTATGGGGAAAAAAATTGAGTTTTTTAGACCAAATCTATTTCATACATGTGACCCAGGGAGAGCAGAGAAGAAGGTCCTGTGAGGATCAGAGTATCTGGAGATAAAAGCTGAGATTTATAGAGGGGGCCGGTTATGCAGAGCCTTATACGTCATGAAAAGTCTGGGATTTGGGATCCTTATCGAAGCCCTCAAAGGTGTACAGTAGATAACATAAATGTAATAAATATAGCAGGTCCCATAAATATTCCCTACAGGCTGCTGTGCTGTCCTTACTGATCGAGGGTCTATCCAGGTTGGCCGAATCCTCTTTTGGTGTTGAGAACCTGAGCAGGGTTTGTGCTGGAGACATACATAATCCTAGACATATATAGAAAATCCATTCAGTCACTTTTTCTTTTTTTCTTATTTACAGGGTACAATGCAGATACTGGAAAGACGCCTTGAGGGGCAGCAGCAATATGAAAGTCTCTCCACTGCCCTGAATAACAAAATGACAAGTTTTTATGAAGAGCTTCTTAATTTTAGCCGCTCATCACGGGAAAACGCACCGTACGAGCTGAAGAGACAGAAATTACAGGTGCAATTGTCTGTGATAATACATTTTTCAATAGAACATTGCTCAATTAGGAAGGCTCCTGGATATATAACCTTTGAAATACACTTTATTCAGGGAGAAAATTGTCTTGAAGTAGGGGTAGTTAATTTTTTTTTTTTGTATCAGAGTAGCCCTTTTGCATTGCAACTCGGGTCATTGCTCGTCAGGTAAAAAGCTTATAAGAAAGTCACAAAGGGAAATTCTAATGTCTTATACTTGTGGAAAAGAACATGGGAGCAGCCAATCTGTCCAAATTCTACCTCAAATAGAGCAGTTATCCTCTTCTTCTTTTCAGCTGGACCCTAACACATTAATGCCTGCCTCTTCTATGCAAATCAGAAATCCTCACCGTTTCCTCTTTTATTGCTTGCAGCCTTTGCTCCTTTTTCCTCCTCCTTTAGTTATGCCTCTTTGTTTTTGGGGGGCTTTTTATTGTTCTTTTTTTACTTTTGTAAACTTTTTATTGTGTTTGGAATTTTTCAGCTTTCTTTGTATGATTTCCTTAAACACTTTACTGTAGCTTTCACTTTATTTAACTTTTGTACTTTTTTGTTATTTTTTGGCTTTTATTTCTGTTTTATATTCTGCAAATTTCACCTTGTTAACCTCTGTGCACATGGTGGATATTCACTATGATTACGGTGCAGAATCCATATGAAATCCAAAATCCATGGGAATTAAAGGGGTTGTCTCATCTCAAAGTTTCTTAAGATGCATGAATGAAATAATGCTGCTTTGCTGCTTTGCTGTCTGTCATTAGCATATGAGCTCCATTTATTCAGACTTCTGCTAATTAGATAAATCTCATGCTGTCAGGACCAGGGAAGCTTCTGAGTTAAAGTAAACAACAGTAATTACTGGCTTTTGTCTGAAAGATCAGATAACAAACAAGCTCTCACTGCCCTCAGTTCTGTGCTGCACGACCAGTGTGATGATGTCACTCCCTGCTATCAGATTGAAGAAACACAGGTCGGTCACTTGGGGAACCAGATAGAGCTCAGAAGGTGATAAAATGACTTGTAGCTACTTAACAAAAAAAAAATGAACAACGCAATATATTTGGAAAACATCTTTATTTATTGATCCCAACATGTTGAAAGCTAATCTTTGTAGCGAGACAACCCTTTTAAGAGGGGAATCTGTGTTCCATTATATTTTATGTGTAAACGAGGGGACAGTTATTTCCGACATATATTTGTTGGAGAGTCCACGCCACAGAATAAGAAGTGACATGTTACTTATTGACACAGTTTCCATGTGGATTCTGCATGAAAACCGGATCAGGAAGACAGGAAGAAAATTTTAATCCATGTCCAAATCCACAATAAAATCCATCTTTCAAATGAAAATAAATCTGTGGATATGCAACAGATTTCTTTAGGGTGAAAAAAAATCTATCATGTGCAAGAGGCCTTACTGATGTCATGCAGAATGCACAGAGGTCAGCTGTTTCTCAGTCACAGTCATAGGCCTAAAATGTCATTTCTATCTGCTATTAGTGATAGTTAAAGGGGATGTCTCACTACAGAGATTAGCTTTCAACATGTAGGGAACACTAAATAAAGACATTTTCCAAATATATTGCTTTGTTCTTTTTTTAGATTATTGTTGAGGAGCTACAAATGATTTTATCACCTTCTGAGGGCTTTCAGGTTTCTCTAGTGACCGACCTGTTGGCTTGTTTTCCCTTTGCTGTTTGTCTTATCTGATAATAGGGAGTGACATCATCACACAGGTCTCAGCACAGAACTACAGGCAGCCTGAGAGCTTGTGTGTTATCTGATCTTTCAGCCAAAAGACACTAATTACTACTGTTTACTTTAGCTCTCAAAATTCTCTGGAATTCATAAGGAGATTATCTAATCTAGACTAATTAACAGAAATCTGAATACACAGAGCTAATATTCTAATTACAGACAGCTTGACCAGGATGTATGAAGGAAATAATGCTTCTTTGCTCTATGAAACAGGGAGATGAGACAACCCCTTTAATCATCATTTATAATGCTGGTGTCTTCTTATGTCACCACCGTGAGACTGCTGCCTCTGTTTCCCCTTCATTGTTAGTTTGCACTTGTTGCCTTGAAAAAAAACCTGTTGCAGTCCCTGATTGTGGGATCACATTAATAACTTAAAGGGGTTGTCTCACTTCAAGGATTGCTTTTTAGGCAATGTTCACATGGCTAAAACTGGGATGTATTTCGTCCCGTATTTTGCGCCGTACTGCGCTAAATACGGGGCGAGATACATCCCAGTCATTACGGTAATCCACAGTTTTCATAGAGAACTATAGATTACGTCTCCTCTCCCCGCACAATACGCCGAGCGGGGAGAGAAGTGACATGTCAATTATTCACGGCGTATACGCGGCGTGAATAATAAATGTCTATGGGACCGGTGGGCTGCTGCCGTGTGAACAGCCTTATGTTAAAGATCTTGCAAAAACAAGTCACTTTTCAATATGTGTCCATTAACTGTGTCCTACCTATTCTGAGATATCCCCTCTTGTATGCATCAGCTCCTCAGGTCGCTATAGCTACAGACCTGTTTAATCTCTCCTGATAGGCTGCCAGCACTGGTTGCTATAGCTACATACCTGTCTTCTACTGCAGCCCAGTAGAAGCCAGTAGAGACACCCCTGAATTCAAAATGAAACCAAGAGAACAGGACTGAGGTCAGATGAATCAATGTAGTGAGACAACCCCTTTAAAGAGTATAACCGAGATATTGTCCAATAAATTTTAAGTAGTGCATAATTATAGTTAGCGCAAATCAACTACATTTTTCCAAGGACAAAACATTTGAGGTGCCAGGTGTGCTGGGCTGTATTTACACCATGATCAAATCTCTATGGTTGACCATGGTCAGCAGATTCCACTAGAATTGTGTGCTTTTGGTAGATCCAAATGTAAATGACAGAAACCATGGGGATTAGTGTTGTAATTTGGTTTCGGGTTTCACGGCAAAGTGACCCGAATGTTGCCAGCATGCGATTGTGGCCTGCCAGTGAAACTGCCCAAACGAGCAGTATTATTCATCAGATGTAGCCAAGACTCCTATTCTAATATGATTCCTAGCCACATAAGATGAACAATTCAGCTCATTTGGCCAGTCTGACTGGTAGGCTGCCGATTGGTTGCCGGACACAATGGCGTATTGGCAACATTCAGGTCACTTCCGTTTGGACAAAAAATCCAAACCCCAGTGTAACACCAATGGTGACATGGTGGTATCAACATCTTTATCTGCCACTATCTTTTCTTATACACATATTTTTTTACCTGGTGTTGATGTCAAATGTTTCCAATCACGTTCTTTTTCCTTTAGCACTATATTTTTTCTATACTTTTATTGTCTATTAACCTAAAACTCTTTCTTGCCCCAGTTTACTAAGGTACTTTTGTCTTTCTCCGAGAATAGGTTCACTATTGAATATAAATGTATTGGTTTTAAAGAACTACTGTAATTTAAAGTTGTTTTCCCTTTCAGAAAACCCATTTTCAAATATCACATTAGATCATTTTGGGTTGTAAGAGGTTGGGATCTCCCATTTAGGACCATCACCTATTAGGCAAGCAAGTAGCTCATCTTGGAGAACCTGGAATGTTATTACACAGGCAGCATATTGATTTTAAAAAGACATATGTAGTATTTTAGCTGCCCTGTGGGGGAGCTGCAGGGAGATTAAACACTTGCTGGGTGCCCTCAAAAATTGTAACTGATCATCAGGGATCCAAGAAATGGGACTCTCTCTCATCAACTTATTGCCTGAGGACTGTTTAAAAAAGGTGTTTGTCCAAATTGGGCAACCCCTTTAATGCTGAAAATGTCAAGTTGTTATGTCACATAATTCCTGACTGAGCATTGCTGGGGTTTTTCAATGTGACTTTGAATTGAATCTATCCATTACAATGCTTTTTGTCTTGTAGGCATTGCGTAATCAATACGAAGGTTTGCAAAGTGATCTAGATCAGGTGTCTCAACTAGCAGAAAATGTGAAGCAGACCTCATCTTCAAAGGGAAGTACAAGGATCCAGGAGGCGATGGACATGCATCACAGCAAAATGAGAGCATGCTTAGAACTAATCGATCATCTAGCGCAAATGATAGAGCAGCCTCCCGTAACTGAGAAACGCAAGGGGAAGAAAACGAAGAAAGTCTCCAAGAAGAAGTCAGAGCGTTCATGGTCAACAGAGGAAACTTCACATCAAACTGTGCTAAAACCTGAAGAAGACAACTCGGTGGAACCACCGGTGGTGCCTGCAGAACAACTATTGGTGTATCCTATAAAGGAATGGCCAATGCTGCCTACAGTTGAACAATCGGTGCATCCTACAGCAGAACCATCAGGGCTGCCTACAGCAGAACCGTCAGGGCTGCCTACAGCAGAACCGTCAGGGCTGCCTACAGCAGAATCATCAGGGCTGCCTACAGCAGAACCGTCAGGGCTGCCTACAGCAGAACCGTCAGTGCTGCCCACAGCAGAACCGTCAGTGCTGCCCACATCAGAACAGTCAGGGCTGCCCACAGCAGAACAGTCAGGGCTGCCCACAGCAGAACCGTCAGGGCTGCCCACAGCAGAGCCGTCAGGGCTGCCCACAGCAGAACCGTCAGGGCTGCCCACAGCAGAACCGTCAGGGCTGCCTTCAGCAGAACCGTTCAGGGCTCGCCACAGCAGAGCCGTCAGGGCTGCCCACAGCAGAGCCGTCAGGGCTGCCCACAGCAGAGCCGTCAGGGCTACCCACAGCAAGAGCGTCGGGCATGCCCAAAGCAAGAAACCAGTCAGCGGCTGCTAACAGCAGAACCGTAGGGCTGCCTTCAGCAGAAACCGTCAGTGGCTGCCTAGCAGAACAACATTGGTCCTTAGCGAATGCTCATGCTGCCTACAGTGAACACATCAGGGCTCCTACAGCAGAACCATCAGTGCTGCCTACAGCAGAACCGTCAGTGCTGCCTACAGCAGAAACAGTCAGGGCTGCCACAGCAGAATCAGTCAGGGCTGCCCACAGCAGAACCAGTCAGGGCTGCCACAGCAGAACCGTCAGGGCTGCCACAGCAGAGCCGTCAGGGCTGGGCCCACAGCCAGAACCGTAGGCTGCCTACAGCAGAACCGTCAGGGCTGCCTACAGCAGAACCATCAGGGCTGCCTACAGCAGAACCATCAGGGCTGCCCACAGCAGAACCGTCAGGGCTGCCTACGGCCGA
The DNA here is from genome assembly GCA_025379985.1 of Phyllomedusa bahiana. NCBI lineage: Eukaryota > Metazoa > Chordata > Amphibia > Anura > Hylidae > Phyllomedusa > Phyllomedusa bahiana. The sequence goes on along the minus strand of JAODAL010006294.1, from coordinate 97,077 downwards.
ACCATTAATGCTGCCTACGGCCGAACCATTAATGCTGCCTACTGCCGAACCATTAGGGCTGCCTACAGCAAAACCATCTAGAACAAAAACTTCAGTACGATCTACAAAGAATAAACAATCAAAGTCCACAGTACAACCATCAGCACAAACAGTGGAGCCTTCTGAGGTGATGCCTACAGTAGAACAATCAGTGCAGCCAACAGACGAAATATTAGTGCAGCGTACAGTAGATCCATTGGTGCAGGCTACAGTGGAACCACCAATGCTACCTACAGCAAGACCATCAGTGCTGCTTGCTGTAGGACCATCAGTGCTGCCTACACTAGAGCCATCTATGCAACCTACAGGAGAACCGCTAATGCAGTCTACAGTGGAGTCACCAATGCAGCATACAGAACTGCAGTCTAGAGTAAAAACTACAAAGAAAAAACGATCAAAGCCCAAAGTGCAACCATCAGCACAAACAGCAGTGCAGTCCTTACTGCCTTCTGAGGTGCTGCCTACAGTAGAACCATCAGTGCCGCCTACAGTAGAGCCACCGGGGAAGCCTACAGTGGATCCTCAAAGGCTACCTAAAGTAGATCCATTGCTGCAGCCTACAGCAGATCCATTGGTGCAACCTGTTGTGGAACCACCAATACTACCTACACTAGAGCCATCTATACAACCTACCAGAGAACCACTAATGCAGCCTACAGTGGAGCCATCAGTGCAGCATAAAGTACTGCAGTCTAGATCAAAAATTTCAGTGCGAACTACAAAGAAAAAACGATCTAAGTCCACAGTGCATCCATCAGCACAAACAGCAGTGGAACCTTTAATGCCTTCTGAGGTGATGCCTGCATTAGAACCATCGGTGCAGACTACAGACAAAATACTAGTGCACCCTGCAGTAGAACCCCAAGTCAAGGCTACATTAGAGATATCTGTTCTGCCTACAGTAGAGGCATCTATACGACCTACAGGAGAACCGCTATTGCAGCCTACGGTGCAGCCACCAGTGCAGCCTACTATGGAACATTCAGTGCATACAGTGCTGCAGTCTAGAACGAAAACTTCAGCACGATCTACAAAGGATAAGCGATCAAAGTCCACAGTGCAACCATTGGCACAAACAGTGGAGCCTTTAATGCCTTCTGAGGTGATGCCTACAGTAGAACCGTCAGTGCAGCCTGCAGAAGAACCACTAGTGCAGCCTGCAGAAGAACCACTAGTGCAGCCTGCAGAAGAACTACTAGTGCAGCCTACAGAAGAACTACTAGTGCAGCCTACAGTAGAGCTATCGGTGCTGCCTACAGTAGAGGCATCTATACGACCTACAGGAGAACCGCTATTGCAGCCTACGGTGCAGCCACCAGTGCCGCCTACAATGGAACATTCAGCGCAAACAGTGCTGCAGTCTAGAACAAAAACTTCAGTACGATCTACAAAGGATAAACGATCAAAGTCCACAGTGCAACCATCAGCACAAACAGTGGAGTCTTTAATGCCTTATGAGGTGATCCCTACAGTAGAACCATCAGTGCCGCCAACAGACAAAATATTAGTGCAGCCTACAGAAGAATTACTAGTGCAGCCTACAGGAGAACTATTAGTGCTGCCTACAGTAGAAGCATCGGTGCTGCCTACAGAAAAAATATTAGTGCAGCCTACAGAAGAATTACTAGTGCAGCCTACAGTAGAGGCCTCGGTGCTGATTGCAGTAGAGCCATCGGTGCTGCCTGCAGTAAAGGCATCGGTGCTGCCTGCAGTAAAGGCATCGGTGCTGCCTGCAGTAAAGGCATCGGTGCAGCCTACAGAAGAACAGTCAGTGCTGCCTACAGTAGAGCTATCGGTGCTGCCTACAGTAGAGGCATCTATACAACCTACAGGAGAACTGCTATTGCAGCCTAAGATGCAGCCACCAGTGCCGCCTACAATGGAACATTCAGCCCCAACGACAGTGCTGCAGTCTAGAACGAAAACTTCAGTGCGATCTACAAAGGATAAGCAATCAAAGTCCAAAGTGCAACCATCAGCACAAACAACAGTGGAGCCTTTAATGCCTTCGGAGGTGATACCTACAGAAGAACAGTCAGTGCTGCCTGCAGAAGAACCACCAGTGCAGCCTACAGAAGAACTACTAGTGCTGCCTACAGTAGAGCCCTCGGTGCTGCCTTCAGTAGAGACATCGGTGCTGCCTACAGTAGAACCACCACCGCGACCTACAGTAGAACCATCAGTGCTGCCTACACTAGAGCCATCTATACAACCTACAGGAGAACCACTAATGCAGCCTACAGTGGAGCCATCAGTGCAGCCTACAGTAGAACTACTAGTGCTGCCTACAGTAGAGACATCGGTGCTGCCTACAGTAGAGCCATCGGTGCAGGCTACAGTGGAACCACCAATGCTACCTACAGTAGAGACATCGGTGCTGCCTACAGTAGAGACATCGGTGCTGCCTACAGTAGAGCCATCGGTGCTGCCTACAGTAGAGACATCGGTGCTGCCTACAGTAGAGACATCGGTGCTGCCTACAGTAGAGACATCGGTGCTGCCTACAGTAGAGACATCGGTGCTGCCTACAGTAGAGACATCGGTGCTGCCTACAGTAGAGACATTGGTGCAGGCTACAGTGGAACCACCAATGCTACCTACAGTAGAACAGTCAGTGCTGACTACACTAGAGCCATCTATACAACCTACAGGAGAACCTGCAGAGCTCCAGTCTAGAGCAAAAACTGCAGTACAATCTACAAAGAATAAACGATCAAAGTCCACAGCGCAACAAACAGTGAAACCCTTAGTGCCTTCTGAGGTGATCCCTACAGCAGATTCTACAGTGAAAACTATAGATCAATCTGTTGTACTAACATCACTACACTCTGAGCCTGGACCTTCTGTCCAAGCTGATGTTTCAGTAGTAGAGCAACATACAGTGGAAATATCAGTACATCCTACAGTAAAGCCAACAGAAAAACCTTTTGTACAACATACAGAACCCTCAATTCAATCTATAGAAAACCTTGTGATTTCATCAGGGTCTCCATCAGAACTTCTGACAGTGGAACCTTTATTGCAGCCTGAGGAACCTTTCATATTAGAACCTTCTGTCCAACCTACAAAGGAACTTATAGTGCAACCTACAAAGGAACATATATTGCAACCTGCAAAGGAACTTATAGTGCAACCTGCAAAGGAACTTTCAGTGAAGTCTATTGTAGAACCTGCATTGCAAATGACAATGAAAACTTCTACAAAATTTTCAATGCAAACTTCAGTAGAACATTCAGTGCTTCAAGAAAATGTAGACCATGTAGTAGACCATCTAGCTTCATTGCAAATACCACCTTCAGAGGAACATGTATCACCAAACACTATGGACCTTTTTACACGGCCTGCAGTGGAGCCCACCTTACAGTCTTCAGTGGTGGATTCCATAGAAGATGCAGCCAAACATGTAGTAAAAGGTTCATTACAACATGCTATAGATTCAGTACAACTTACAGTGCAAACTCCTCCAAATGAAATGCAACCTATAGATCAGCTTACCCTTCAGACAACAGAGAAACTTAGGAGTCCACCTGCTCTGAAACCCACTGACTCAGGGGGTGCAAAGGAAAAGAAATCTTCTAAAAGCAAGAAGAAGAAAAAGGTAACATGAAGCCCCTCAAGCTTTTTGTATTGATTCATATAATAAAAAAAGATACAAGCTCCCTAACCTCCCTACACCCTCTTGGTCATCAGAACTAGCCCCTTTAACATAGGCCTAAGAAAAGCAAAACAGGTTAAAAAACCAACTTTTGTGCTCAAGAGCTGCAATTCTTTATATTCAACGGATAGACACTTCTCTACTTATTCCTTCTCCTCTCCACGTTTACTAAACTGGTGTAGACTAGTCCCATATTCATACTGTTGTATCTTCTGGGTGTCTAGTAGGTAATATAGGAGGCACTAAAATACTTACATGGGAATGCCACTTACACCTCACACATGTGCCGAGTGAGCTGGTAATGCAACTAATGCACTCCTGACATACATATTTCAGTGTATTACATCAATGTACGTAGATGTCTTCTGGGCAAATCCTTTTCTAGGGCGCTCACTGTGGTGAATGGTAGCACTATATTGTGCCCAAATACCACTAACTATAGCATGAAGTAGTGTCCAGTAATTACAGTACCAAGCAGGACTGGGACATGGTATTCTGGTGCCCTAGGAAAATAAGACAGTGCCCACCAAATGTAAAATTCAGTCCAGTCCATACCTCCTTGTACCCTTTTCCTGTCTGGGATGAAGTGGCGCCCTATGCGGTTGCCTCCCTGTCGTGCCTGCTCTGGTACCAAGCAATATCCAATATACATTTGTTAAATGATACCTAGAGACAATGATGCATAGAAGCAATTTACTCCATTTGCCTCTCAATCACGTTATAAAATTAGCCACCACTGACAGATTGAAGTCTTGTGGTTTTTGCTGTTCATCATTTTGATTATTTATTCTGTTTCTTTCCCATATTTCTATGTAGTCATTGGAAAAACATGTAGTGGACAGAAAAGAGGTTAAAGAACCCAAAACATCAAGGCAAAAGACAGAGACAAAGAGTCTTGCTGTGAAGGTAAGGATTAGTAGACCTGACAAAACTTGAATCTCTGTGCCATTTACAATACTGGACAGTTTGGTCGCAGGTCCTCACATTAAAGAAGACCCATAACCATTCCTGACATGTCTGTTTTAGTAAATCCTTGTGTTCCCCATGTAGTAGAAATTCTGGAGCATCTTTCCTCAATTCTCTGTGTTTTATCCCTCTGTTATTCCTTCTATGAATTAATTATCAATCTGTCAGCTGGGTGTTATCAATTGGTGTTGTGTCCCTGCAGAGTCTGACAATGTGCAATCGATGTATGCAGGGACACGCCCCTGAAAACTGGAAATGGCAACACCCAGCTGACAGATTCAGTAATAGATTTCTCGGAGGAGTAATAGAGGAACAACACAACACAGAGATATATGAGAAGAGGCTCCAGAATTGGTGTTTCATGGATAACACATAGATTTAGTTGAACAGACCTATTGGGAGATGTCACAGTTCCTGTTTAAGAGGCAATCTTGAATGCCAAGGAGCTATTGAATGGGATGTATCGCTTCATCAGTTTGGCTGTTTTCTTGAAGCTTGATGCGCTCACTTCCTGAAATCCAGGGGTGTTTCTTCCCCTCCCAGCTGGGTGTTTCTTAGCTGAAAGGGGGATGACATCATCCCCCTCTTCACTGTTCATGCTGGCTCCAGTGTGTCATCCCCCTCTCCACATATCACTGTCCTCTCCCTATGCAGTCTTATTTTGTAAGAGCTGTTTACATACCACAGGCCTGCATTCAGTCTAAACAGTCTTCTATGAAATCAGCACTGATCTCTCACAGCTGGAGGTTTGCTACAATTGAATCCAGCCAGAGCAGAGATCCATCTCGCTTCATGTTTACATAAGGCACTGACGCAAAATTCTGCTGTTTTCTGATTGTAGCAGTAGCTGCAGTTTCAATGAGGTACAGTTAGCTGTATAGAGAGAGAATTTTTGTCAGCCCCTTACACGCAGGAGCATTAAGGCATCGTGGTACAATTCTGCTGTTTTCTGATTATAGAGGCAGCTGCAGTGTCAATGAGGAGGCAGCTAACTGTATAGAGTGAAATTGTTGTCGGCCCCTAATTCTGAGTGAGAGGCAGGAATGCAAGCTCCGTGAATACAGCCGTCTGGGGGCCGAACAGAATGTAAATTATTAGAGCCCTCAGCTAATGAAATGCAATGAGGAGGGATCCGACTATCCTGCCAGCACTGGAGAAGTTTGTTTACAGAAACAGAAGATAAGGAATACTGTGAGAACAAGATAGCTTTGCTAATGACATCCAATTGCAAAGTTGCTTGTTTTCACTGTCCCCTTATTCTGAAGACCATTTAATGAAATGACACAACCCCTTTAAAGTCTGAAAATACAATGACAGTCTGGGACACTGAACACAGGACTGACTCTGTCCCATAATTAGGAGCCTATCCCTGCAATGTAAAGAACTGCTAAATCTGCTCTCATATAATGATCGCAGGCAGGATATTGATCCCCATCACACAGCAGGACTGTAGGATCCCAGGAACATACACATGGTCTCCATCTAATGTTGTGTGCCTGATTCGGGACACTAAGGGGGGTGACATGTATGATTTCTGGCACCCAGGCTCCATTTTTTTTTTTGTGCGCATTAGTAGCGTAGAATGCGCCTGAATCTATGAACCTACTGTGGGTCAGAGATTTAGTGCTTTCTGGCTACAAAGCAACACTTCTTGCTCAGGTAAACCACTTATAGATTGGTCTGACTGTTCCAGCAGTAATGCACCTGTTTTTGCCGTACTAAAGTTATAAATGTATAGAATACTACGGTTGTAGTGTGACACGCCTCCAGTACACCCCCCGCATCTTAGGCGCATTACAAAGTGCCGCTGGCGCCTCATAATGCCCCTAATTTTGGAGTACGCGCTGCGCCAGTTTTCGGGCTGAAAAGACGCCAGACTTCTGCCGCAGCCCCGTACATACATGTCGCCCTAAACGCCCTTATATTGGAAGTCTTTGTGTTGTAGAACTAGGACAAAAACCTAAAGTAAGGATGAGGTCCCATAAAAAAAATTAAGAAAAACTTCACCTGCAGCTACGTTTATTTTTGTAGTCCAGAACAGATTGCTTAAATAGGATTATAGATATTGATGAGAAAAACAAAAAAAAAGCAAAGTATTCACTAATGCATTATACAACGAGACCATCGGGGGGAAGTCTTCATCTGCAGTCTGGTTCTCTTAACCTTTGCTATCAACGGTATTATATAAGATGACTTTTCTTCTGAAATAACACTAGTAATGAGCTGTATGAACATTGTGTGGGAATTTTCTTGTTACACAGACAATTGTTTTTCAATTCTAATAAAATTTACCGAACAAAAGGCCTCAGTTAGTTAATATAGCAGGAGGGAATGGGTGCTACACTGGCTTCAGTGGTAACCTCTGCCCCCTTAAATGAGAGTGTTCTTGAGGATGATTACCGGTTGATCTGTTAAAAGGAAAAGAAAAAAATAGATTTTCTCACATCTGATTATTCCCTTATTTTTTGCAAAATGTTGAAATATGGCAATACATGACCTCAATGACTTGAGGCAGACACAGTGTATGTGCAGGGCCGTCTCTCCCATTGGGCCAGGTAGGCCACTGCCCGGGGGCCCACTGAGATCAGGGGCCCTGCCAGGAGTCCGTGTAAACACAGGCATGTCGCCTGTCACTTAAAAACAGCAGAGGCTGCTGTGTCTCTGCTTCCTCTCCTGTCCTGCCTGAGCGGCAGTAACTCAGGAGCTGATAAGAGAGCAGGGCTGCTCCCCCCTCCCGTCTGTCTCCTCCCCCGCCGGGAAGTATAAACTCAATCTCCTTGATGCTCCTCCTGCTCCCCCTCAAGACGTCTCCCTCCCCTCCCGGCTGTCTCCGGTCACCTCGCTGTGGCCACAGTCACTGACTTTAGACTGCAGCAGAGTCCTCTGGGACTGGGACCCGGCTCCGCACAGCAGAAGGTACAGGGGCTCTACGGGGCAGTGACACGGGTCAGGACGGCTGAGCACATGCTGCATCATATAACAACATCATGTGGTCACCCTGTGCCCCCAGGATACACAGCAGCTCATAGGTTATATAGACTGCTGCATGTCCTGGGGGCACTTGGTGGCTGAACACATAAAGCTGTTATATGATGCCCCATGTGCTCAGCCGTCCTGTGCCCATGAAATCCCACAAAATCATAATCACAGATTGGGATTTAAAAAAAATAAAGTAAATGACAAATTAAAAAGAAAAAAATCTGCACAAAACTAGTTTCCCCAATAATAAACACTTTATTTAATAAAGAAAAATTACGTTAACCCATTAAGCCCCTGGTGCCTGAAAAGGCCTTAAAGGGGTCGTCTCACTCCAGGGATCGTTGCTTTTTATGTTAAAGATCTTGCAAAAACAATGTCCATTAACAGTGTCCAACCTATTCCTAGACATCCACTCGTGTGGGCTGCATCAGCTCCTCAGGTCGCTATAGCTACAGACCTGTTTGATCTCTCCTGATAGTCTGTCAGCACTGGTTGCTATAGCTACAGACCTGTTCAATCTCTCCTGATTGTCAGCACTGGTTGCTATAGCTACAGACCTGTTTTATCTCTCCTGATAGGCTGTCAGCACTGGTTGCTATAGCTACAGACCTGTTCGACCTCTCCTGATAGGCTGCCAGCACTGGTTGCTATAGCTACAGACCTGTTCAATTTTTCCTGATAGGCTGCCAGCACTGGTCGCTATAGCTACAGACCTGTTCAATCTCTCCTGATAGGCTGCCAGCACTGGTTGCTATAGCTACAGACCTGTTTGATCTCTCCTGATAGGCTGCCAGCACTGGTTGCTATAGCTACAGACCTGTTCAATCTCTCCTGATAGGCTGCCAGCACTGGTCACTATAGCTAAAGACCTGTTCAATCTCTCCTGATAGGCTTCCAGCGCTGGTTGCTATAGCTACAGACCTGTTCCATCTCTCCTGATAGGCTGCCAGCACTGGTCACTATAGCTACAGACCTGTTCAATCTCTCCTGATAGGCTGCCAGCACTGGTTGCTATAGCTACAGACCTGTTCAATCTCTCCTGATAGGCTGCCAGCACTGGTCACTATAGCTACAGACCTGTTCAATCTCTCCTGATAGGCTGCCAGCACTGGTCACTATAGCTACAGACCTGTTCAATCTCTCCTGATAGGCTGCCAGCGCTGGTTGCTATAGCTACAGACTTGGCTTCTACTGCAGCCTAGTAGAAGCCAGTAAACATCCTCTGAATTCAAAGTAAAGCCAAGAAAACAGGACTGAGGTAAGAAGAATCAATGTAGTGAGACAACCCCTTTAATGACACAGCTACATTTTATATTTTTGCCTCCCTGCATTCCAACAGTCACAACTTTTATTTTTTCTATAGCGCAGTTGTAGAGGAATTGTTTTATGTGGGAGAAATTGTATTTTTGGGTGAGTCGTTTACATATAAATTACTGCATAATTTTTTTAAAAACAAATTTTTGGCAGCGTGAACATAAAAGTGTTTTTGCATTTTTTTTCATTTTTTTATACCATTTCTCAATAAATAACCTGTTAATTCTACATGTTATTACAGTCGTGTGGATACCTAATAGGGTTCAGGTTTTTTTGTGTGTAATATATGCACAATAATTTTTTAATTAAAAATTTTATTTTTTTTTTTTCTATACTTTGTTTTATAGTTTTTTTTATTCCCATTGAGGGATAATTATTTTACACTTTTTTTTTTTTTTTTTTTTTACACTTTATAATGTTTTAGCACACTCCTGTATGCAAATACATTATACTTCTGTATGATAATACATTACACTATGTATCAGTATGAAATAGGCTGTTGTTGGAGTAACACCCAGTGCGCCCTGTCAGCAGGCTTACAGATAGCACTGGAGCTACTCTAGGTCCCCAGGGCTGACTGTATAGATATCCCTCAGGCTCCATCGGGTCACCAGGAGTCACGGTGACCCGATGGAGCCCAGAAATCCCCTTTGATTATGCTGCAGTCATGGACCTCAGCAATGAAAGGGTTAAATGGCGGTGATCAGATGCTGCATCTGGTCCCTGCCATTCATAGAGACTTCAATAGTTATCCCTTAATGGTATTAAAAAAAGGAAAAAATATAAAAAAAAGTATAAAAAATAAAAATAGTTAAATTGTGCATATATTACATAAAAAAACTTACAAATATTTTGTATCCATATGACCATAATAACCTTTATAATTAATGTAATGGGTTATTTAGTGTAAAATGTGAATGGTATAAAAAAATCATTAAAAAATAAATGCAGAAAAGCACTTTTTTTCTGTTCGTGCTGACATTTTTGTTTTTTTTAAATAAATATGCATTAGTTTAATTGTAAAAGAAAAATACACCCCCCAAAAATACAACTTCTCCCGCATAAAGCAAGCCCTCAAACAGCTGCGTCATTGATTTTAGGGGTTAAGCATAGTGGGCCTTATTTATCAAAATGGTCTAATAGTTTGTTTTTGTTAGAAACCAATCAGAGCTCAGCTTTCATTTTACTTACTGCTCTGAACAATTAAAAGCTAAGCTCTGATTGGTCGCTATGATCTCTGATTGGTTGCTATGTGCAACAGAAACATTCATATTATTAGATAGTATTGATAAATATTGGTTGGGGGCCCAGTAAACAGCTCTGCCCAGGGGCACATAATGCTGTTAAGATGGCCCTGTGTATGTGTGTGCATATGAATGTATACACAAGGCTATACACATATTTATACAGTGAAATTCTTTCTAAATTACCAGACATATATGTTCAAATATGAAAATTGCAATTAGAAAGGGGAATAATAATATGAACTGTAATATTAACAGGAAACCAGAATATCAGATGCATTAGGAAAGAAATATCTCTCGGACATCCTCTATTTAACTTGTCCTTTGGTCGAGCCCAGGCCAGGACTGAAAATATGATCTGTGGCATTAACCCATCCACTGCCTTCCACCAGGGATCCTTACATTAATCCTTTCACTGCCCTATACCAACATGGAGGCTCAAATTAATCCTATCAAAGATCTAGACCACCAGGTATGCAGAATTAACCCCTCTGCAGCTCTTTACTCGAGATCCATATAGTAACCGCTTCACTACCCTAGACCATTATGGATCTTATAATAAGCCTGTCACTGCCCTAGACCACCTAGGATCCTTACATTAACCTTGTCACTGCCCTAGACCACCTAGGATCCTTACATTAACCCTGTCACTGCCCTAGACCACCTAGGATCCTTACATTAATCCTCTCACTGCCCTAGACCACCAAGGATACTGACATTAACCCCTTCACTGCCCTAGACCACCAAGGATCCTGACATTAATCCCTTCACTGCCCTATACCAACTTGAGACTCAAATTAATCCTTTCAAACCTTTAGACCACAAGGTATGCAGAATGAACCCCTCTACAGCTCTGTACTAGAGTACTAACCCTGTCACTGTCCTAGACCATTAGTAATCCATCACAAAGATTATTTTTAGCCTATCTCAAAAAATATCTCACTGAAAAACAAAAAAGACTAAAACTTCACTTTTAATATATTCACTTAAAACAGTACTTCAAATATAGATAAGATATTTTTAGTTATTAATGCCACTCCATTACAATCCAATATAGAAAAGACACTTCAAACCATTAATATAGAATCACGTATCCTTGTTCTTAGTCTATTGTCTCCCACAATTCTCACCACAGAAATCCGTTTTCACAGATATTCAGTTTATATCAATTTTTACAACGTGATAAAGGGAATTATAAAGGGAGAACAGGACAAACCAAAGATCTGGGGTCTCCAAATAGGTAAAAAGTGATCATGAGAGAAAGGGTATAAATATCCCTATTACACACCTACCTGTGTAGTGCCCTAGACCACCAAGGATCCTTACATTAAACCTGTCACTGCCCTAGACCACCAAGGATCCTTACATTAACCCTGTCACTGCCCTCGACCACCAAGACTGCCAAAGATCCTTAATATGGTGTGACTTATAAGTCATTTCAGGGGGGTCATTGTATCACTTGATTCTTTCAGAGGATGCAGTGTGTAACAGAATTTATTCCATGGGATACGGTGTGTAATATAATTAATTTTAGTAGGTATGGTGTGTGATTTTATGAATTTTAGGGGGGCACAGTGTGATGTCATTATTTTAGGGGGGCACAGTAGGTAATAATATCAGAGGGTACAGTGTTTAATATCATTCATTTCAGAGATTATGCTGTGTGATACTAAGGGTTATAGTGTGTAATATAATTAATTTAAGGGGTGCAGTGTGATTAGATGTTTAGATGTTCCACTTTTATTTTTCTCATTGGGTTGTATGGATTATATATTTAAGAGAGAAGTGATGGGAGAGCAGATAAAGCAGAATTTGCAGCATTGTGTGATGCGGGGTGGTGCGATATTGTACATGGGCCGGTTGAGTGCCAGGATTGCTTTGCAGTCCTGGTCTACCCTGTGCGTTGTTGCTTTATGAGGTTATATCAGCCAGTAGCAGTGCTTGGCTGCTTCCATAAGCCCCAGAGAGTTGTATGGAGCAGCAATGTGTAGGCTTGACCACTCATCATATAATGCCCTCCTTATCGCTATCATGCTGGGGGGTGATCTGTAATAGGAATCAGGACACCCTACAAGGGATCAGAGGGAGCACCTGCAATTTTAAATCGCCTATCCTATCCTTACAGCCCCATGCCGGGCACAGTAACTCTTGATGGTCCCAATTTACCTGCACTGGAAAAAAATTGCTAAAAGCTGCACCACAAAGGGAATTCAATAATATACAACAAGAATCAGTAGGGACAGATATACATATTTATAGCATAGTTGCCAACTTTCGAAAATGAAAAAGTAGGAGAACCTAGTGGGCGGCGCGCTACGCGCGCCGCGGCGAAAATTTGCATGGACACGCCCATCTTGTTGGTATGCCACGCCCCTTCAAAAAAGCCACACCCCACTCCACCTAACTGCATAACGGCTTTGGAAGAAAGCCAGGTAGATGCCCTTATAGCCAGGTAGTAGCCCCCCCCATAACCAGGTAGTGCCCCTTACAGGCCGGTAGATGCCCCCTTGTAGCCAAGTAGATGCCCCCCTTTGTTAGCCAGGTAGGTGCCCCCCATTGTTAGCCAGGTAGGTGCCCCCATTGTTAGCCAGGTAGGTGCCCCCCATTGTTAGCCAGGTAGGTGCCCCCATCTGTTTGCCAGGTAGTGCCCCCATTGTTAGCCAGGTAGTGCCCCCATCTGTTAGCCAGGTAGTGCCCCCATCTGTTAGCCAGGTAGTGCCCCTCGGTTGCCAGGTTGTGCCCCCTCTGTTGCCAGGTAGTTGCCCTCTCTGTTAGCCAAGGTAGAGCCCCCTAAAGCTAATAAAAATTAAATAATAAAATCCACTTACCTTACCAGGCTCCAGCAGCGTGGCCGCTCCCGACCGATCTCTTCAGCGGCGCAGGGGGAAGTGAGAGCAGCCGCGCGTCACTCCCCTGAAGCCGCGCGTCACTTCCCCTGCGCCGCTGACCTGTATGCACGGCGCGCACACCGGCGCCGTACATACAGAGGGAGGAGGGAGCGATCCCTCCTGCCTCCTCCCGCACTGTGAGACCGCGGGCGGGTGAGCGGCCGCTGCGCCCCGCTTCACCCGCCTGTAGGAGCGGGTTCCCGCGGCGCAAGAGTAGCGCACCAGCGCTACTCTTGCGCCGCGGTAATTTAAAGGACCCCCGCCGCCTGCAGGCGGCGGGAGGAATGCCAACTCCCCCGGGAGGGCGGGAGGGGACCCCAAATAGCGGGACCCCCCCGCCAAAAACGGGAGAGTTGGCATGTATGATTTATAGCTTCATTTTTTTTTTTCATTGCCCCCAGGTATCAGGTTAGTACTATATGGAATTGGGGAACATGATGTAGCTGTGTACAAATCATTATCCTTACTATAGCAGATTAGAAGCACTCTACTGTTTTTCAGCCTTCCTCTTCTCGAGTCTCAAGTTACAGTCTGTGTTCGTGTTCATAGTCTTCTTCCATTAGTTCACAACTGTGCAGAACACACAAAGCCCGCTGTGCATTAATGCATTGGGATCTAAATATATAGTGGCAGTCAGCATTTTTATTCAGGATAGTTAAATTCTAAGCACTAACTCAATATTACATAAGGTAACTCCATTGTGCAGCCTACTGCCTACATACAGCATTCAAAGTGTATCTGTACCAGTATTACATTAGTGTCCTGTACAGACAATATACTTGGTACTTTACCTGGATCAACAGTTGTGTAGCTGTAAATGGTGCAGAGGTTGCAGTTGCACCTAAACCTGTGACACCAAAACTCCCCTGCCCGGAAGACCCCCAGTACTATATAATTAGAGGTCCATAACATTAGACGTTTAAATATTTCCAGGGGTTTTCCATTAAAACATTGATGACGTATACCAGAATGAGCCATTAATATTTAAGAAGTAGAAACCAATGTCAATTAATGAATGGACCCTTCATTGTATAGCAGTATTGAAGTGAACAGTACAAAGTAGCAGTAGCAGAACACAATGAAGGAACATGCCACCTACAGGTGTGCCATGATCTCTTTGTTTAGTTGATCACTGTCTTAGAGCTTTAAAAAGTTATTCCCATCTCAGAAATTTATAGCATACCTACATAGAATAGGGGGTCCTTTTCGTGATTCGACTGCAAGAAACACAGAAGTGGCTGCGCATGCGCTACTCTCTCTATCCAAGTCTATGAGAATTTCAAGTACAGCTAAATCCTTACTACCTCCAAAATTACAAAATTATCTCAAAAGGATTCTCACAACATACATTATTAACCAGCAAAAAATCCTCATTAAAACTTAACTTTTAGGGGCTGTTCACATGGCTTATTGCAGGGACGGATTGCAGCTGTATTGCGCGCCGTACTGCGCTGCAATACGGCTGAAATCCGTCCCAGCCATTACGGTAATCCACAGCTCTCATAGAGAACTATGGATTCCGTCTCTACTCCCCGCACGGCGAATCCACCGGGCGGGGAGAAACTGACATGCACATTATCCCGGCGGAATACGCGCCGTGGATAATGCATGTCTATGGGGACGGGGAGCCGCGCCCCCAGCCCGCCCCTTATTCAAGCCGGAATTGCGGGCGAAATCAGTCTCGCAATTACGGCTTGAATAAGCCGTGTGAACAGCCCCTTATTAGTCAAATATACCTAATATCAAATAAATGGAAAGGACAAAAAACCGCTATATGAAGTAACCCTAACTTCAACCCTTAGCGGAGAACCTGCCCCGTAAGGACGACCCCGCAAATCTGGCACCTATCTCACCCTACCTTCTCAACAAATAGAGAGGCAGCTTCTTAAATAACTGCCAGAATAATTACTAAACAAGGATAGGTGCTCCTAGATGGATCACACAGGACCCAGTAGACTGAGGTGGTTTTCCCCAGATGGTGAGGTGGTTTTCCATCTGGGGAAAACCACCTCAGTCTACTGGGTCCTTTGTGTCTGGTCCTGCTGCCGATTCTGTGAGTAGATAGTTAGTTTGATACTTTTTTTTGTTTTGCTTGAAAAGTTATTACCCCACTGAGGAGTCTGATTGTTTGACGAAACACATCTGAGGTTTGGTTTAATTTATTTAATTTATCTACTCTTTAGTAATTATTCTGGCAGTTATTTAAGAAGTTGCCTCTCTATTTGTTGAGAAGGTAGGGTGAGATAGGTGCCAGATTTGCGGGGTCGTCCTTACGGGGCGGGTTCTCCGCTAAGGGTTGAGGTTAGGGTTACTTCATATAGCGTTTTTTTGTCCTTTCCATTTATCTGATATTAGGTATATTTGAGTAATAAAAGTTAAGTTTTAATGAGGATTTTTTGTTGGTAAATAATACAGCTGAATCCTCCGGGACTGTCTTAAAAGCAGAGGTCCTCTTATCCCCCCATCCTCATTTGTACACAGAATGGAGCTCTCGTTGTCTCCTCTTCTTTGGGAGGTCCAAGTACAGCTGAGTAAGTGTGTTTACTGTACTTGGAAATCCCACTGAAGGTAATAGAGGCGCGCATGCGCAACTCTCTCTATTCAAGTCTATGAGAATTTCAAATACAGCTGAACCCTCCGCGACTGTCTTAAGAGCAAGGGTCCTCTTATTCCCGCCCGTCCTTATTTGTACACAGAATGGAGCTCTCTCTGTTCTCTTCTATGGGAGGTCCAAGTACAGCTGAGTAAGTGTGCTTAGCTGTACTAGGATTTCCCACTGAAGTTAATAGAGAGAGGCGCGCATGCGCAGCCATCTCACTGTTCACTGTGGCTGCTGTACAAACAAGGGTAGGGGGTAAAGGGATATTTAAAAATTAAAATGTCTATGATTAAGCGCACATACGCGACATGTCAGAAAAGAGGCACCTCCACTCCAGTTTCAAGGCGCATTAAATGAGTGTATAGTGCGCCAGAATGAACAAATAGGTGCATAGCATATCATTACTAGCATACGTGATGCGCCTAATATAGGGGCATTCAAATGTGTCGTGACTAGTGTAAAATGCACCTAGTTTTGGTGCAGGACAGTTCATTTCTATAGAGAATAGGCTGTCAACAGTTTTTTGGTGCAAAATACACCAAAAAATGGTGCAGTCCTAATGGGACATGCCGCCCATAGTGCCTGAAACGCGTCAGCCATCATCTGTCTCCTGCTGGATATTTTAATCCATGAAATAAAGAATTCACGTTTTATAAGGATGCTGGATTAACGTACACTTCTTCTAGGGGTAAAAGACTCCCATTCCTATAGATGATATATGCATCTGCTAGATATTTATGACATATCCTCTAGATACCCTGTTTCCCCGAAAATAAGACAGCGTCATATTAATTTTTGCTCCTAAAGATGCGCTATGTCTTATTTTCAGGGGGTGTCTTATTTTTCCATTAATAAATTATAGCATGCTATACTAGTGTGTGTGTATATATCTCTTAAAGTTTAGAGTCACAAACCATAGGATAGATGTATGTAAAGGACATTTTATGGCAGCTGCAGTGACTTATCTCAAAGGATAGCAAATGTGAGCAATACAACAACCAGTAAAGGTAAAGATAGGCTGTAGCTCACCGAAAGTAGTAGAACTTTCATTTCATCAGCTGTGGAGCACGCTTCATCCTCACACGGCGTGCTGGCCCTCGGTTCAAAAGCCTTACTGTAGTAACTTGGAAAATCAAGAAGTGAACGGACCCAGCGTCGGTTTTTAGGTCCACCCTGCACCCTCTGTACCTTGGATTCTAATAAAGAAAGCACCTTTTTTCATCGACATCGCTGGGTCCGTTCACTTCTTGTTTTTCCAAGTTACAATAGCAAATGTGACATGCTGGGACTTGTAGAACTAGAAGTCCCAGCATGCCCCATCAGCCATCCTGTGAGAGGTGTGTGTCATTATCATTGCTCTGTTCTCCCCCCTCTTCCCTCTGTTACTTACATGAACTTTCTGTCTACTCTCCTTTGGATGTTTGGGATCTGTGGTGACATCACAGTCACTTGACCTCCCTTCACAGGTCCTTCAACCCTCTAATGATTTCCGCTAGGTCTTATTTTCGGGGGGTGCCTTATATTAGGGAATTCAACAAAATCTCTGCTATGTCTTACTTTCGAGGGTGTCTTATTTTCGGGGAAACAAGGGAATGCTTCAAATGCCCAAGATGGTAACACCCCTTTAACTCCAGCTGATCAAACATTGATAGCTGTTAATGGGTTAATAGCCGCCAGTTTTATGCTAACAATAGACTCTATATTGTACAAGGTCTATATAAACAACCATTGTCAACCACCACCTGAAGCTGTGGACCTTCAGCGCACTGTGACTGAGCTTACATAAGTTGAAGGGTGTTCAAGCAGAGACCAAATTTAACTCCGACCTAGGGTTGTCTTCTGCCGTACCTTTGGAACTAGACCTTATCCCCACTGGAGGATCCTCTGGTGCTCAGGGCAGATTGACCTTGACCCAAGGGCTTCCATTAGTGTAAGCCACCGCTATCACACTAGAGCAGGGGTGTCAAACTGCGTCCCTCCAGCTGTTGGGAAACTACAGCTCCCATCATGCCCACTGGTATAGATTATACAAATGCATGATGGGAGTTGTAGTTTCCCAACAGCTGGAGGGCCGCCGTTTGACACCTGTGCACTAGAGCATTGTTCTAGTTCTTTTTTAGGTTATCAGTAAAGTGGAGAAAGTAACTGTTGGTGAAAAGTTTTCTCATTAATGTTATTTAATCCTCTAAATTTATGACAGAACGTAGCCGGCGAAAGTGTTCACGAGGAGCATTATGTAGATGTAACAGACAGCTGGGGAAAAGCTGCTGAGGAAAAAGCATTAGAGGAAGCAGAAGCAGGACGGCAAGAGGCCAGTGGTCAACTGCAGACACTTCTACAGGACTGTAATTCCCACAGGAGGTAAGTGCGGGTCACACCGCTGAGCAATCTGTGTGTTAAAAATATTAAATGCTCGGCATGGAAGATCTGCATAAAGAGTTCTTTTGAAAGTTTCCGAGGTGAATCACAGAACCATTACCAAAATAATGAAACTGTCTCATTTGTGACATTCTACAACTGAAGATAACCACCGTCATTGGAGGCAATTTTCCCTCCTGAAAGATTGAGATTTTTTTTTTTTTGGGATGATTGGGGCTTAAAGAGGAAGTGGTTCTCTTGTATTACATCTGCTTGCTTTTAACTCTTCCAGCGCATAAGGTTGGGCGAATTTTTTTATTTTTTTGTTCAGCCAATAGTACTACAGTAGTTGTAGTGATATATATGAGTCTACACATCTGTAAGGATATATGTACCTTCAAGTAAGCACACATTTCTATGAATCTACCACGATGGAAGGTAAAGCTCTGTTCACACTTTCATTCAGGGCTTCAATAGGGATTTCTGCAGCGCTGCTTTTACACATCAAAGCCAATGGGATCCTTCAGAAAGTGAGTCCAATTTTGTGACCAGGGGTTATAACTAGATTACATAGGGCCCTACAGAAAAATAATATGGGCCCTAACATTTAAAGGGGTTTTCTCACTACAAGGATTGCTGCTTTTTATGTTAAAGATCTTGCAAAAACAAGTCACTTTGCAATATGCGTCCATTAACAGTGTCCTACCTACTCTGAGATATCCCCTCTTGTATGGGCTGCATCAGCTCCTCAGATCGCTATAGCTACGACTTGTCTCTCGATAGGCCAGCACTGTTGCATGCTAAGACCTTTTGATCTCTCATGATAGGCTGTCCGCACTGGTTGCTATAGCTACAGACCTGTGTGATCTCTGATGATAGGCTGTCAGCACTGGTTGCTATACTACAGACCGTTGATTCTCATGATAGGCGCCAGCACTGGTTGTATGCTACAACCTGTTGTCTCTCATGATAGGCTGTCAGCACTGGTTGCTATAGCTACAGACCTGTTGATCTCTCATGATAGCTGTCAGCACTGTTGCTATAGCTACGACCTGCTTCTATGCGCCTAGTGGAAGCCAGTAAACACACCCCTGAATTCATAATGAAACCAAGAAAACATGACTGAGGTAATATGAATCAATGTAGTGAGACAACCCTTTTAACAAGGTTGGATCCAGGGGTGCGTGACCCTTGGGCAACAGAGTCACATCGGATCTCTTTTCAACTCCAACCTTAAAGGGGTTATCCACTCTATATTGTTTTATTTGTTATGGAGATTTTGGGAAATTATAACAATTTTAATTTACATGTATTAAAATACCTCTTTTATACCAATCCAGTAGGCTCCTATCTAGAAATAAAAAAAAGCCCATATTCCTGTCCATAGTAATGGCCGCCATGGAGTAAATGTATGGACTAAACCTGGTGTCGGTCACATTACCTCCTGGCAGTCAGTTGTTTGTAAGGTTACATGGCCTCTATGGGAAAACTGAATAAGAATCGTCATGGAACAATAATTATTATCATGGTTATTCTAGCGGCTGGAAGTGGTCCTTCTCCTCAGTAACCTACTGTTACTTAGGTACCAAGGGTCAGATGAACTATATGTAGTGGTCACATGAATGTTTTGTCTATACCGATACTCCATGGGAGCCATTACTATGGACAGAAATGTGGGTGGTGCCTTTCGTTTCTCTGGATAAGGGCTTATTGCACTGGTAGAAAAGAGACAAAGGAGCAACATTTTTAATTCTTGTATATTAGAAAATTGTGTGATTTCCTATTGTATACATAATAAGTAAAGACATTATAAAGCAGATCTAACCCCTTTAACAAGCCTAGAGCTTGCATACCCAGAGTATCATGGGCCTCCCTTACCCATTGCTGTTTGTCAAATCATTGGTAATTTATTTCTCTACAGACAACCGGAGACCTCAGTAAACAACTTGACGGTCAGCGACAATGACTCCCTTCATGCCTCAGGTCTGATAACCACAGTGGAGGAGAAACGAGGAATAACGATGACCCTCCCAGACAACGGAGGAAAGCTGCTCATTATAGAGGAGATTCAGGTAATAATTCAGCTGGTGCCGCCTCTAATCTCCTGTCTGCATATGCCAACGTCCGAGCCAGGCTATAATTAGCGGAAGTTATACTTTTGAAGTTGACCTTTACTTTCAATTTTGTAACGTCCAGGATCCTTAAACACTTTACTTTTTGTAAATGTCAAGAGATGATTAGATTTTGCCAAGTGTGCAAACTTTGGTACATGCATTTTAATGATGCAGATGAATGATTGGTTGTGCTGTATTAGGATTTATTTTTTGCATTGCATTTTTTTATTCTTACAGCAGTATAAGCCAAGGTGAGTTTACCGAGAAGAGAGTTCTAAAATATATCCCGTAGTCTTTGTTTTGCATGGACTACAGTTAAAAAAAAGAGCACAATGAGAAATCATGTCAAATGGGCTTTAATTTTCTTGGCATGTGAATATTTATATTCTTTATATTATTAATTTAATTATTTAATCGAATTTAAATGATAAATGTCTCATACTATGTTATACTATTTGGCATGTCAATTTTTACATTCTATAGATAGATATACATTATTATATCTAAATATAGTATATATTATTTTTATATATATACTGTGTGTGTGTGTGTATATATATATATATATATATATATATATATATATATATATATTTCAAGAATAATCTATTCTTTATTTAGATGTTAAAATGTGTATCTATTAAATGTAAAAATTGACATGCCAAATATATAAAAATAATAAGATACGTTTATGATTTAAATTAGTCAGTGGCTGCAATGGCGACAATCCAACCACAGGTAGCCAGAAGTAAACAGAATTAAGATAATGGATTATAGAATTTAGTTTTAAAGGGATCTGGATAAGTCGGAGGCCTGAGCAGAGAAGTGGCCGATGAGGTTTAACACTGATAAATGCAAGGTTATGGACAAGGAAAGATAGAATCCATGCAATGATTACTTCTTAAAATGGAAAAACTCTGGGTAAAACTGACATTAAGAGGGACTTGGGAATTTTAGTTGACAGTAAAGGTAACTGTAGCAGCCAGTGTCAGGCAGCAGCTACCAAGATCAAATTAGATCTTTTAATGTATTAAAATGGGCATAGATGCACATGATGAGAACATTATTCCACCGTTATACAAGTCACTGGTCAGACCACACATGGAATATTATGGACAGTTTTGGGCACCAGTGCAAGTGAAAGACATCGTAGAGCCTGAACAGGTACAAAGGCGGCAACAAAAATAATAAAAGGACTGGGTGGACTGCAATACCCAGAAAGATTAGCAAGATTAGGGTTATTTGGTTTAGAGAAAAGACAGCTTCGGGGGGACATAATAAATATATCAGGATCTCAATATAGAGATCTCTCCCAAGATCTATTTGTCAAGCACTCGATCCAGGAGAAGGGTGCGTCCTCTATGTCTTGAGGAAAGAAGGTTTCTACATAAACATAGAAAGGGATTCTTTACTGTAAGAGCAGTGAGACTGTGGAGCTCTCTTCCAGTGGAACTTGTCATGGTGGATTCACTAAATAAGTTTAAAAAGATCTAAATGCATTTCTAGATGCAATAATATAACAAGTTGCAATGACTAGAATACTGGAGAAGGGTGGTTAAGGTAAAGAAGGAATTTGGCTACTACCTCATCGGGGTTTCTGCCTTTCTCTGGATCAACATTATAGCACAATAGGCAGAGTTGGATAGACTTCTGTCTTTTTTTAGCTTTACATACTATGTAACTTAGACCCGGGAGATGGCGGACAGCGGCAGCACTGGAACACAAAGGTGAGCATTTTTATTTGATTCCAGCAGCATCATCCTAAATTTGTTAAAGAAATAAGGACCGGACAACCTCTTTAATAATATTATATTATGTAATTGCTCATAAAGTTATTATTCTGAAAGTTTGTGATCTCGGTCCCTTCTTAGTCATGAAAGTTACTTGTAGATTCCGATATCATTTTGTTATTTTTATTCACCAAACAGGATACTAAATCCCTCGGCGATCAGCAAACATCACTCGGGGAAGTTACAGCACCACAGCCTGATGGTTTCCAAGCAGAATCTGAAACATTATCAAAGAAGTTTCAGCCTCATATTGCAGTTTACCAGCAGGAGGCACAAGAGGTTTTCTCACAAATTCCAAAGATTTTGGGAGAGGAGCGGGTGCAAGAAAAACCTCTGGAAAAGTTTGCCAGCAAGTTTAAGGTGATTCATTCCTTCATTGATATATCTGGCATAATACAAGTACGCAAATATACGGGTGCACAAATGTATTGCATCAAGAGACATCCTGTCACTGCTGGGGGCTATTTGCCAAATATACACAATCATTATGTTTTAAGGGCTTCCCCCACGGCATAGTTTATTGGTCAGTTTTTCAGATGGTTTGTGTTCTAGAATCTGACAGAAAACCGACATGCAAGTCTCCCCATAGACTTTAATTGAAAATCCTTTCAGCAGTCCCCACTGAACAGATTTTCCGCTGGACGGTTTTTCACACCGCCGGCGCGCCGAAAAACTTAGAACATGTTCATTCTTCTGCCCGGTTGTCAGATGGAAAATTCACATTGAACTCAATGAAAAATGAGCAGAAAGTGAGAGAACAGTTTTTGTCCAGGTTCTTGTCCCACAGAAAGGGTCGGTTGTGCAGACGCTTTGCGGTTTTACAAATCGGCTGAAAATCGACATTCAACGCTCTCCCATAGACTTTAATAGAAAATCCATGCTGTCGTCCATACTGCACAGATTTTCCGCCGGACGGTTTTTGACACCGCCAGTGTTCCGAAAACCTTAAAACATGTTCAGTCTTCCGGCCAAAGGGGGGCGGCTTGAATCCGGAAACCACGGACAAAAGCCGTCGCCCTGCGGCCCAAAAAAAGACGGAATAGGTAGGACACTGTTAATGGACATATATTACAAAGTGACTTGTTTTTGCAAGATCTTTAACATAAAAAGCAGCAATCCTTGAAGTGAGAAAACCCATTTAAGGAATCCATGATGGGAGCTCTGAAAAGAACCTCCATTATGTGAACCAGTCCTATGACAACTATTTGTCTTTAAAAGGGGATTCCCAACTTAGACATTTATGGCATACCTACAAAACAGGCCACACGTCTGAAACCACTTTAGGAACCAAAATTAATGAGTGTCTTCAAGGTTTTAAAAATATGTGTTGTTGACTTTGGTTTGTTATAGGCCATTAACATTAATAAGATTTCAAACCTCTGTGGCATAACAAGAATTGTGCATTGTAGCCAAAAATATTGCTATGCCCCTGTGGCATACAGTCAGTGGTGCACCCAGCTAGCATAGCTACTGTACCCCACAGGTGCCTGCAAGCTCAGCATACAGCCTCCAGCAAGCCTGGGCTGCTAGTATACTTTATTCAAAGCAGCAGCTTAACTCACATACAGGGTGCTACACTTACTCCAGCACAGCAGTGTGAATGCAAGGCACAACCGCAGCTACACTGCTTCTGCTTGCTACAGATGGGAGATGCAACTCTGAGCCCCCTGCCCCTCCAAACAAAGGAGCCAATTTGCTTGCATGCATGGCATTGTGCTAAAACTGCAGTGCAATGCCTATGAATGCAGGTGTGGCAAGACTTGAGACTGCTACTTCATCCAAATGACCTTGCCGCAGCACAGCCCCCCTTGACCAATGCAATACCAAATCCATACATCTGTCTTTTTGTACTGTAGCTAAGCTCCAGGCTCTGTCCTGTTGAATTGAATGGAGCTGAGCTGCAGTACCTTTCGAAGACATGGGTTGCATTTTGTTGGGTGGAAGAAATTCTGGGCAAAACTCAATCTGCTTTGGAGATCTAGTCCTAAGCAGCCCTGCTGATTGTAAACCAAATTCAGTTGCTTTTGATCATCACTAAACCTGGATAAATAATAATCTACATAAATACAGTGACCACCAAACCATACATTGCTCTTCTAGATTGGTGGCCTTCTCGGAGAACATGGCCAGTATACAAAGTATATGATAGAACTCAAAATCTATCACAAGGACACAGGGCTGATTTTCTGGACAGTTTGCTGTATATTGTCCTAACTACTATAAGGCCATGTTCACGCGGTTTATTTGGGCACGTATTTCAGCCCGTAATTCGCGACGTACTGCGCGAATTATGGGCGAAAATACGGTCCAGGCATTACGGTAATCCACAGTTCTCATAGAGAACTATGGATTCAGTCTCCTCTCCCCGCTCGGCAAATCCGCCGCGGGGGGAGATAAGTGACATGTCATTTACTAGCGGCGTATATGCGCCGCTAGTAATGATAGTCTATGGGCCGGCGAGGTGCTGGCCCCCTGTCCACACAGCGTAATTGCGGGGCGTAATTACGCCCCGCAATAAAGCCATGTGAACATTGGCTAAGGCTGCGTCCACACAGCAGGTTAAAATACCGGCCACATCCTGATTGAAAGGATCCGGCCGGTATTTTGTCATCTTGTACTTGGTTTGGGGGACGGTTCTGTTTGCGGATTCACCCGTCCTCGTCAAACACTGACGTATATCTTCTGCCCGAAAACTAGACAGAAGAATTAACATGTTCTAAGTTTTTAAGAACACTGGCAGTGTCAAAAACCACCCGGCGGAAAATCCGTGCAGTGTGAACTGCTGCACGGATTTTCTATTTAAATCAATGTAAAAGGTTGACAGTCTTTTTACAGACGTTTTTCAAATCTGAAAGCAGTCTGTAAAACGGTCTGAAAACCTGTGCCGTGGGGAGGGTCCTAAGAGCTTGTCCCCGTGGCACCAGTTACTTGTCGATTTTTCAAACAGTTTGCGGTTTTACAAACCGCCTAAAAACCAACAAGCAATGCTCCCCCAAAAGACTTCTATTGAAAATACATGCAGCAGTCCCCACTGCTCGGATTTTCTGTCGGACGTTTTTTTAGACCGCTGGCTCCGAAAAACTTAGAACATGTTCATTCTTCTGCTCAGTTTTCAGGCGGAACATGAACATATGGGTGCAAAGGGGGACGGTTTGAAACCGCAAACAAAAGCCATCCCCCTGCGCGCCAAAAACGGACTAAATACCGGTTGGGATTTCGAGACCGGTATTTGATCTGTGCTGTGTAAACGCAGCCTAACTTTTATGCTGATCAGAAGCCATTATGCTGAAGAGAACACGTCACTTCTTTAACTTTTTAAATGATTGTCCTAAAAATTTCAGACTCCTAATGTGATGCAGTGTGACCCTTCATATAACATACTTCCTTCTCTTTTTAACTCATAAGCTGCCAAAGATGGGACTGAGTAAGTAGCATTAGTGGAGGCGTCATTACTTTGCCTAATCTTTCATAAGGCATGTCTTTTCTTTTCAAGCACTACTGGCTGTATTTTTTTTACGAGTAATATCCCTTCACTTCTAAGCTGATTCATCTGAAAAATAAAGTGCTAGAAAATCGCGTTGCACATTTTCCCCTTCTGATGGAATAGGAAATCCAGATCTATGCAACTAATATGTGTACATTTTTCCTTGGCGTTTTCTATAAGTTGTCCATTTCATATCATGCATTCTGTTACCGATCATTTTTTTGGGGAACTGAAATCCAATGCATTTGTTCCTATGTCAATGTTATTGTCTTGTTTTCCAGCTTGGTTATGTTGAGGGAGATACAAAAACACAGCCCGAAAGGAGCCCACCGGAGTTCTACGTGGAAGTCCTGAAGAAGACCATAAAGAGATTTTCAGAAGAACCAATTAAATTAAGTGTGCTGGAATTAGAGCAAGAGACTGAAGAGATAGCGGTAAATACTGGTTATAGTGAAGAACTTTACGTCATAGGCAAGATAGGGCTAACATCATCAAGAGTAAGGATTGCCATGCACATAAGTCTGCTGCACCTTCACTTCCAAATCTGACAGTCTAACTTGCATGTTGGCCTCCTAACATCTGCCATCAGAGGATAATGTTTTTTTATATACCCTATACCTTATCAGGTAGTGTCAAACTACTTGGATCCCCCAGCATCTCTGAAACAGGGCTTCTTCATCCCCCATTTTAATGGAGTGGGTACAAATCATGCAGGCTGAAAATCTATGAAGAACCTACAAGACGAAACAATAGGACTATTAGACTGTAAAGCAGGGGGCTGCAACGTCGGTTCTCCAGCTGTTGGGAAATACAACTCCCATCATGCATTTATATAATCTATATTAGTGGGCATGATGGGAGATGTAGTTTCCCAACAGTTGTAGAGCCAACATTGCAGACCCCTGCTGTAAAGAAAAGGGGCCATACACATGCTCAGTCAGCACGCCATTCAGATGGGGGAAAACACGAGCCTTGTTCTATTTATCCCACACTGCGGATAGATGATAAACGGTTACTTCCAGAATACCCCTGTAAAGGGTTTGTCTCATGATATTTTCCTGTGGACAGACAGGAATTTATATTGCGGCAGCGATCCATGTAATACATAAATGGCTAGAGTCCACCAGAATGGAAGCCAATCTCTACTGTGGCTCATAGTGAGGGCTTCCAATAGTGCATATGATGGGTTTCATCACAAGACAACCACTTTAATTATTATTTTCAACAACTGTTTGCACTATTATTACATTTGTCTGCCTTTTATGGTTCCTTTTTGTTAGCAGGTTCTGCTAAGTAAAAGTGATCACAAATTGCAAATACTGAGTCACATGAAAAGACTACAAGTAGACGGCTCCCGTTTACCCTACAAATTTATATCTCAAATTTCATGTCCCTCTTTCCCATCTTCAGTTATGGGGGAGTGTCATTTTACTCTTTGCCTTAAGCGATGGAAAGACTACAATCACCCCTGTCTATAGGCTTCTCCATACAGAGCCATCCTTACAGACATATGGGCCCCTGCTCAGAGCACTGCAGTGGGCCCTGCCCAAATACATGACATCACACTATATATGACCAATACATGACCATGCCTCAAACCTCCCCTCCCAAGAAACACCCATATTTTCATGCCACTTATGCCTGGACACCAGCAGCCACCAGCCTACAAGATTAATTGGCAGAGCAGGAAGCCGTTGGTTCTCTTCTCCACCATGGTTTTAACTGTTTGCACATTCTAAAAACACACAGTTAAATAAGCAGAGCCAACTAAGGGATCCAAGAGATCCAGGGTATGTTTCTTGTATTTTTGTGACATACATACACCACTTGGGGCCCCTATACTTGTGGGGCCCCAGGGAAACTGCCTAGTGTGCCCATTGAAGAAGATGGCCCTGTCTCCATCAATAATCAAGTAACTTAGTATTTATTTTCTTCTTAGAAACTTTGTGATGACGTCTCAAAGGTCAAAGATTCATGGTTTCAGTTGAGTACACAAGGCGAGGATGTCCAAAATTCTGATCTTGAAGATCTACTGAAGAAACTGATGGCGCTTAAAACTGAAAAGCAAAAACTGCTTCAAGAATTTCTGACCTTCCAAAGGGCTCTAAGTAAAGCCAGATCCTCGTACCAAATGCTGACCAAAGAGAAGGAAAGTCTCAAAATGTAAGAGCAATAATCCTTACTTATTGAATTATTGCATGTTTGTATTTGTTTTTCAACAGGCTTCTGCCTAAATTTATACTCCATGTTACAATCGCTTTAGGGATCCGTCTTGGGGTCCGCTCTGTCGGTCCCCAAGACGGATCTAACAATTAGCAGTGAGATTATCACTGCTCGCTGCGCTGAACACGGAGCGGCGTTCACATGAGGGAACGCAGCTGCGTGTTTCAATAGTGCAGCTGCGCTCCGTCTTGAAAAGAATTGACATGCAATTATTTTCAAGCAGGAGCGCAGCTACGCTATTGAAACACGCCGCAGCAGTGATCCCTCATGTGAAGGCCGCTCCGTGTCCAGCACAGCGAGCAGTGATAATCTCACTGCTAATTGTTAGATCCGTCTTGGGGACCGACAGAGCGGACCCCAAGACGGATCCCTAAAGCGCTTGTAATACACGGAGTGTAAACTCTGTGTGAACAAGCGCTAAGGATATGTTCACACGGTGTAATTGTGGGGCGCAATTACGCCGGGTGTTTGGAGGTCGCGCTGATCAGCGCGTACCCGCTGGCCCCATAGATTGTCATTACTCACGGCGCGTATTCGCCAGAAGTAATTGACATGTCACTTATCTCCCCGCGCGTACAATATGATCATATTGTATGAGCGTGGAGCGGAGGCATAATACATAGTTCTCTATAAGAACTATGAATTACCATAATTTCGGCGCGCACCTCGCTCGCATTAGAGCGAAAATATGACGCGAAATGCGTGCTGAAATTTGACCGTGGGAACATACCCTAAGGAGGGCAGTGGTTGATTTTACTTAAATTCCATGTGAACTAAAGAGAAGTTGGAATATAGAATGATGTGAGATGAAATGTTTAGGGAATACTATAAGGGCATGTCCCCACGCAAGGGTTTTCGGCCGGTTTTTCAGCCGGTTTGCGGTTTTTCAGACCGCCTTAAAAACCGGCTGAAAATTAGCACAATTGTGCTCTATGCAAAACCTGTGCAGCAGTCCCCACTGCACAGGTTTTGCCGTCGGACGGTTTTGACGCCGGCGGTCCGCTCAGAAAACATTGTAGAAGCACAATCTTCCGTCCGGTTTCCCAACGGAAGATGTGCTTCTCAATGAGAGGGAGGAGGGCTGTTCTCTGCTCATCGCGGAGAAAAGCCGTCCCCCCCGTGGCCGTGGGGACGGGCGCAAAACAGGACAAATACCGGCCGGCAAACCGACCGGTATTTGTCCTGTGCCGTGTAAACGCGCCCTAACTTTACAGCATTAAAGGAAATGTGTCATCAGAAAATTACCTATTGTTTAACTCATGTTTTTATGTTAAACTTTTTTAAAGAATTTTTGGCTGTGTGGGTTTTTTTTTTTGTTAGTGTCAATATATTTTCAAAAATTCCAAAAATCCTGCAGTTTTCACTTTGGCCACTAGGCCTTATAATAGTCTGACAATTCTTGTTCTGTAGAGAATTTTTTTTTAAGCAGTTTCCTAATTTCAGCACAGGCAGGATTACACTGAAAAGATACACCAATGTGTATAGATAACACAGGATCCACCATTCACAACAGGAGACAGTCACAGCTCCCTGTCCCCGCACACTGACTTCTTCCTAGGTCACAGAGCATGCCTAGAAAACGTTCCTATAGAAGTCTATGGGTCTGCTCCTGTTCACAGACTCCTTGTAGCTGCTGTAAAATATCTCTCTATATGCTTTTTAAAGCAGCTCAGGCAAGATGGCTGCTCCCATAATCATACACAGACATCACAATTGAGAAATCTACAATCCCAAAACAAAAACAGCTAGGAAAAAAAAAGAATATGTGATCCGTATGTTGCTGAGCACCTGCTGCAGAAGCAGATCTAGTTGTCTAGTTATAATTGTCCTGAAGGCGTGTCATACACAGTGTTAGACTGGGGGGCACACAGGTGGAGTTGATTCTCAGGGCTTACCGGTTGAGCTGTTTCTGGGCTCACCGGTGGAGTTTATTTTATGGGCCCACCCTACAGTAAATGACCGTACATGTTTGGTGTGCTCTGCCTCTTGCTTTTTGCCTCTCTTTCTATGCCTTTTGCCTCTTCTGAGGATATATTTGCAGTTAGAGAACAACTCCAGGTCTGCCATGATCAGGGGCCCACCGATGGTTTCCCCTGATCCTCTGTGGGCCAGTCCAGGCCTGGTCATACATAGTCATGTTTTATTGAAACCTTCCTATTTTAGAGCTTTATTTGACTACACTCTTCTTTCTTTTCCAGGACATCTACTGAAAGTTACCAAAGTCTTCTGGATAAGTTGAGGCATTTCCTAGATAAACTAGTACAAGAAAAAGAAACTCTACGTGTGTTGAAAGCTCAGCAGTCGAACATTGGAGGTTGCAGGATAGTGTGCAAAGACAAGGATGAAATAGATGTAGATATCCAACAACTTGAAGCCTCTTGGGAACAGATGGAACTTGGCGTTCATAGAGAACATGATCGACTCGTGAAAGAAGCTGAGGAACTTCAGTTTCTTCAGGAGAAAGTCAACCACCTGCAAAGTATCATCCAAGTCCAACAAGACTTGCTTGATCAGCCAACTCCTTCTCCAGAAGACATGGTGAAGGCATCTTTACTTCTCTCTGCTGATGTAGAAGCACTCAGACATTTGTTGTTCTTATTAAGGAATGCGTGTGACATGCAAACCAAGAGGTCCCGAGGGGCCAATGAACACAAGAGTCTTGATTGCTCATTGAATAACCTACAAAGTCTCTTGAAAAGTTTAGAGGAACAAGTGAAGAATCGACAGCTGACCCGGTGTCAAACACCAGACGCTTTGCTAGATCAATACCCATTCCTGAAACCATTATATGATGCACACATATGGATCAAGAAATTACAAAATAAGGTTACCTTTGATCAGACTGTGGCCCTTCTGCCAGGTGATGTAGAACAGGAAATTGCAGCCTCCAAAAATTTGCACCAAGAAATTTTGGACAGGAAGTCTGCAGTTAACTCTATTATTGAGGAGTCAAGACACCTATCACAAGAGATTGATCCAGCAGCCTTCAAAGATATCTGCTCTTTTTTCCAGCAATTGCAGGAATTCTATCAGGAACAAATTAGGCAATCGGCTGACCGATTACAGAAGCTCGAATCCGGACTGGAAAAGAGGAAAGCACTTTTTTCAGAAATTGAAAAGCTAAAAGAATTACTGCATTGTCTAGAAAAAGAAGCGACTCCAGTCAAAAGAGGTGTATTTACTGCGGCGGAGTTATGTGAACAGCTAAATTGTCTAAAGGCCAAGACTACAGAGTTGGAGGAAATTGAAGGTCTTGTCTTGACACTTCTCAGGAACAGCCAAAGCTATCACAGGGAACTTAAAATTTCTGAGCAGATGTATTTAAATGACCTATTAAGAAGTCTTAAGTCCAAAGCAAGAAGAATTCGGAGATTAGAGGAAAGTAAGTTTTTGCACACTGAAAAATTGCTAAGAATTTGTAACGAGTTTCAAGAAAGAACAACTTCCCTTGGTCGGGAATTGAGCTCATTGCAGCCTATTGAACCCGAGATGCATGATGAGGCTGAAAAGCAAGCCGGGGACGATTTTGAAAAGAAATTTCAAGTTTCCCAAAATGCCATCTCATCATCTCGAGTTCACTTGTCGGAGATATTGAGGTATAAGGACTTGTTTGAAGATAGTGGGCTTCACTGGGATGGCTTAACTGTTGATAATTTACAGAACAAATGTTTTCCCGTGCATAGAAGTGGTCACTTTGGTCATTATGAACCCGTGAAAGAACGGTATCGAGAGCTTTTAGAAGAAGCCAAAGTGATGTGTTATTCTGTACTAAGAGAATCTGTAGCCATCGGAACTCATTTTGACATTATAAAGGCTCAAGTTTTATGTAAAAAAATAAAGAAAATAAGCATATTAGCCACTGAAGTACTGAGCTTGCTACAGGAGAAACATGACAGCCAAGATGCTCTCAATGATGAAGAACCCACAGTAAGAGCACTAGCGGAAAATGTGGATCGATTACACCAATCTCTCAGTCGGTTGATAACTGGTTTTGACACAATGGAAAAAAGTATTC
Organism: Phyllomedusa bahiana; assembly: GCA_025379985.1. Taxonomy (NCBI): domain Eukaryota; kingdom Metazoa; phylum Chordata; class Amphibia; order Anura; family Hylidae; genus Phyllomedusa; species Phyllomedusa bahiana. The sequence continues at coordinate 65,409 of JAODAL010006294.1, read as the reverse complement.
AGTGTCGACTGGAAGAAACTTTGTGTAATTTGAGTAAAATTCACCAAGATCTTCTGCAGCCATGTGTTGTTAATTTGGACAGCTACGAGATCCAAGAGCAACTTCTGAGGCTTGAGGCTCTTGGTGAAGTATGCAGATCTGAATTAAAGAATGCAAGGGCCATTTCTTCTCAGGCATCGACAGAGGAGCTCCTTGGAAAGCTCGGTGGCATAGAGGACATTGGAAAACAAGTTGAGGATGCCATCACTCAGCATATTGTAAGTTCTGGTTGTTAAGCATGTTGTGTAGATGTGTGCTTTTCTAACTTTACCCTACGAAATGAAAGATGGGAGTCACCACTAAGATGGTCCACGGTGGGTTGTCATATTCTGTGGTTACTTTAAAGGGGTATTCCTAACACAGCAAGTGCTGCTGGAAGGGCCAATTACTGTAAAATAAGCAGTTTTCAAAATGCATGTTGTTAAAAAAATATGTATGCTTTACCTAATACAGGCCTTTTTGAACTTTCAACTTGTTCTCTTGTCTCCACTGTTACAGACCACCACTGTGCGCTTTTATTTGTGGCTAGTAATGCATCGTTAAAGACGGAGTATAAGTTCCTGTGGCCGGGAGAGGGAGGTAGAGTCTATATGAACAACAATGCTTGTCTTTGCTATGCCGGCCACAGCAACTTATTCCCAGACAGTCTTTGATAACGCTGCTTTACTGGCCACAACTGAAAGCACACATTGGTGGTCTGTAACCATGGATAGAAGAGAGCAAGTTCAAAATGAAAAAAGGCCTGTATTAGGTAAAGCATACTTTTTTTTAATAACATGCATTTTAAAAATTGCTTACTTTACAGTAATTGCCCCTTTCAGTAGCACTTACTGTGATGGGAATACCCCTTTAATATGTTTTCATATATGTTATGTAAATGTGTATTTTTTTTCTTCTTACTTCACCTTAATGTTGTAAAAATGAAAGACTGTGTGGGCCTCAACTGAGATGGGCCATGGTGAGTTGCCATTTTCTATGGCTACTTTAATAGCCTCTACCTTTATTTTCATGCCTGTTATGTGGATTATCTAGTACTAATTTTGGATGCATATTGTGAAGTTTTGTCTTATACTATACTACATGTAAAGTATACTACTACTATAGGGCGCCATTGTCATGGGCCATGGTGGGTTGCCATCTCCTGTGGTTACTTTAATATACTCCAACATACCACATTTTTTAATGTATTTTTGTGCATGAATTAGAAGTATTATTAGAATGCAGAGAAATGTCTCATGAAATATCACTTTTTTTAACGTAAAAATTTATTGATTTAGAAAACGTACAAAAAAAATTACAAACAAATTATTGCGTCACAAATGAAATATCAAACTTTTTCAGGTTATGCTACCAGCAAGTCCGATTTCATTCCCAAATTAATAAATATCTGTTCTGTATTTCATATGGAAAGGCATTGAAAAACAATGAAAATGTCCATTTAAAACTCAGGCAATGGTAACGGGGCTGTCTCTTGTTTTGAACCTCTTAGGTCACCGTTTTCCATAGAGATCAACTGCGTGGTTGTAAAGGATAAAAAAAAAAAATCGGCTTTTTTTTCAGAAGCTACACCACACTTGTGTATAGGTTGTGTCTGGTATTACAACTCAATTCGAATAAAGGGAATGGGGCTGAGTTCAATACCACAACCTGTGGACTTTTGTGGCACTATGTTTTGGAAGAAGGTGGCCTTGTTTTTCTGATCCTACAACCTAGCCTATATTACCACTGCACAACCTGAGACCAGTTGCAATTTTTGTTTATTCATTAAGAATGTTTTCATAATTTTTTAATTTTTTATTTTTTTTTTTTTAGCAATTTTGTACAGACATATGCTTTTGCTGTTCCAATTGAAGCTGAACAGTTATTGGCTAAATTTAGTTGCATGCATAGTTGTGTTATGGCTTTATACAGGCCTCAAGTTGCATTGAGCTGTAATATGGCACCCCAATTAATCTGCAGTGACCTGCTATACTTTAGTATGCCTCAGATGTTATAGAATTGTACCTTCATTATATGTTTACAAAGAGTGTCTTACACCTCCATAGTATGGGAATACAGTGTGCTATCATACATGCTCTACCCTGTTTCCCCAAAAATAAGACAGTGTCTTATATTAATGTTTGCTCCTTAGGATGCACTAGGTCTTACACTGGCTTCTGCTAGGGGTTGTCTTATTTTTCCATGAACAAGAATTCCCATTTATTGTTGAACAAAAAAAAAATCATAATTTATTATTACTGTATTCCGTTACACAAACATCAGCATAACGGCAAACTCTAAAGCAACAGGTAACCTCAGTCACAACCATCAGTGAGCTGTGTCTGCAGTGTATGGAAGTGAGAGACTCAGATCACCCTGTACAAGCAGCTTTTGCCCTCATTTCCCCCTCCCACATTGTATGTTCCACAGCTTCCTGTAGGATCTCCTAACTTGCAAAGTGAATAGTGAACCCCTTCTACCTTTTATTTCTGAGTACATCTCTATTGCTAAAACATTATTTAGAATCTTATAATTTTCATCTACTATAATTTTTAGTGTGTTTTGTGTGTTGGATTTTTGTACAAGATTTCGCTAGTCTTATTTTCGGGTGCCTTATATTTTCTAAGCTTGAAAAAAATCGCACTAGGTCTTATTTTCAGGGGATGTCTTATTTTCAGGGAGACACGGTTCTCCACATGGTTCTGCCATAAGGTCTTAACTCTAAATCATTTACATATATTCTTCTCACTTTCTGTTTTCCTAATTACTATCGGTCTAAAGAAAAGTTCAAATAGGGTCAACGGTTTATTGGTTGAAGTTCTATATTCACATATTTATATATCTGAGATATCTAATAGACAAAGTGTTTCATTTTGCAGTTTTGATGTTTTTTTTTCATCCATGTCTTAATATCAATCACTGGTTTCAGAGTGCCTGCTTAACTTGGGTTTTCTTTGAACAGGATGCCACTAAGAAGACCTTCAGTCTCCTTCAAGATCTTCAGGAGTCCGTCTCCAAACTTGCAGAACTCTTCAGACAGTATGAAGAAAAACTGCAATTAAATCTAGTAGATTATAGCAATCAAGACGACCATGTAGACTTCCTGAACTCACAGCAAGGAAAAATAAAGACTGCTATGGAGGAAATCCGTGATATCGTAAAGCAGCTGAAATCCAGGTGTAATCCACATGACCAGGAGCAGCTGGATGCCCTGGTGGATCAGATCTTCAAGAGGAATCAGTTATTGACTCAGATGTTCGAAAGCAAAATATCTGCATTAACCGGGTTAGTTTCTTCACCAGAATTCTGGCATTGAGGCAGTACTTTGGTTTTTTTGGGGGGTTCCTGGAGAGAGGGAGCTCAGTCCATGTATCCTCATCACTCATGGTCGTAGATGGTTAAAACCTGTGCTTGGATCCCTTCTCCACAGACCCTACAATTTTGAAACCAGTGATGTATGAGATGAATCTTAAAATTATGGAGAGGAGCAGGGTTGTCTCCAGATCTGTGTGGACCCTTGGACCGTAGAGTCTTATAGGCCTTCTTTAATCTAAAGGGGTGACACTGGACCTTTAAATTGCTCTGTGCTACCCACCCATCCCCATTATCTATGTATGTATTTTCCTTGTGTGTACTTTACTTATTCTTCTTGCTCTTTTCCAATACTGTTGGTCATCACTCTGTGCTTCTGTGTCAGGTCTCTGGCTGCCAACGGTGTAACTAGAATTCATAGGGCCCCATAACAATGAGATGGAACCCCACCACCTCATGTCCGTAAACTAAAACAGCAGCATAAGTAGCTATAAAGGTATAAATAATAGAAATAATGCCGCCATATATCAGGGAGCCCACATAGTAGTGATGGAGAGCAGGAAGCCAGCAGTACTCGTTCCTTGCAAAAAGGAACAATGCCTTAGACTTGTACCTTAGTGGACCTTTTCAACCTCTGGGCCCCATAGCAGTCGCCCATAGTAGCTACTGTCATTGATGGTTAGGTGAGAGCAGGGGCCCAAGCTTCTGTTGGGGAGCCTAGCAGGATGTCAGCTGTGCCAACACAGGGTGTCAACACAATCCAAAAATTGAAGAGCATCCCAGGAGGTCACCAGACCATTCAAGAGCATTTACGACAATGACAGCCATGAAAGGGCTGGAACTTCTTCAGATGCCACCAGCTATAGCTCACCCGCCTTCCAAAGCTAACTAGGCTCTGCCAGTTTTACCTGTCCCTCGTCTCTTTAATGAAAGACTCAGGAAGCAGTGACCCTATATTTTTCTGTCCGATTTCTACAAGGATTTTATTTTTACGAGTTTGCAGAAACTTTGGCAGATTGAGAATTGATTTCAATTTTTTTTAATTTTTAGGATTGTCCATTTATTATAATTCAGATCAGAGCTGGTGGATGGTGCTTTGTGCAGTACCTTCTGTTGAACCCTCTCCTCCAATATGGTGTGCTACATAGTTTCCAAATATGCTGGCACAGTATACAGTGACTATAAGGAGTGACTATAAGTAATATAGTCATAAAGGGGTTTCCTCACTACAATAATTAGCTTTCAACATATAGGGAAAGGTGAAGGAAGACTTTTTCTAAATACATTGCACTTTTGATATGCACTGGTCAGGAGATCAGAGAGATTTTATCTGCTTTGAGTACACACAAGTGTCTCTAGGTTACCGTCTAGGTCTCTCTTCCTGATTTCACAGAGAGCAGGGAGTGATATTGCCACGGTCAGACAGAGCAGAGTCTTTGTCTCTAACATGCGTTTTTGTCTCTGTTCGCTGCTATAGAACCACCCACAGCCTGACCAGGCAGTGGGAGTCTGAAGCTGTTTGTGACTCTGAAACATCATGGTGAGGAAACTCCTTAAATGTAACAAAATGCCAAACTGTTACTTAAATAATAAACAAGAAACAGGGATCTGTAGCTACATCATACCCATTTGCCATTTGCCAAGGGCGGCATGTATGAACGGGCCTGCTTCAGATATCTGGCGTCTTTTCATGCTGACATCCAGCGAAGCCCTGTTCGCTACATTTTTAAATGACCCATACGCCACTATCAGGCGCATTACAAAGCGCAAGCGGCACTTCATAGTGCGACCAATGTCGGGGGGCGTGTGGGAGGCGGGGCGCGCTAGAACCGTCGCAAAGCTATAGATTTATAGCTTGGTTACGGTATTTCTAGGCGCATTTCTGCTGGAACAGGTAGAGCACTTTCAAAGTGTTTTACCTGACCCAGAACTGTCACCCTAGCGCTAGAATGCACCTGTATTATGACCTGCTGTAGAGTGACTTCATAAATAAGGTGCATTCTAGGCTATTGTTATGCGCATGAAATTTGACGTTTACGTGCCAAATTTCATACATGTCGCCCCAAGTGTAGATAAGGGGTGCAAGTTCCAGGCCATTAGGGACAGTGGTGCCCCTTTTTAGATATGTTAATGGCAATACATCCAGTACTACTGCACCAGTCTGCACACTTTTTGGGTTGGTCATGATTCAGAGGGCCACATGTATGAAACGGTTTTGGTCTAAAACTCACTTTTTCCCCATAGAAACCTATAGGCAAAAAAGTGAGTTTCAGACCAAAACTGTTTCATACATGTGGCCCAGAGTGTATAGAACTTTACTAGCTAGAAAGAGAAGATACATGTCTACACTAGTTAAAAATGGACTGCACTTTTAGTTAACAAATTACCCCCTTCACATTGAGCAGCCTGCTGTGCTTACTGATCCTTCACCCTTGCTTTAAATGAAATATAATTTCAAAATGTCTGCTATTTCTCTCCTGATAACGGAACAAAGCAAACACATGATAGAGGAGACTAACTTCTCACACAGCAGCACATATCCGCCTGCATTTCTACTGTTCAACTTTTCCATTATTATTTTCTAGTTACCATGAAAAGCACCTCCTGTTCAGATGTAATAAGCAGAAAATTTGCAAGAATCTTGAAGAGATGGAAACCATTATCGGAGATTCCTTTTCTCAGAAGCCGGCATCTTACAAAGCGGCTTTGGCCCAATGGGAGAAAAGCAAGGCAAGGTTAGTGCTAAAATGTCTGATAATTCAGGGTTTTTATTTTGATTTTATTTTTATTTTTTTGGGGGGGGGGGTAGGATGGGTGGGAGGGGTTTGAGGTAACAAACAGGTATTTTTATTTGAAATTGATATGGCACCGTATTTTCAACCGGTTTTTTTTTTCGGCCGGTTTGCGGTTTTTTCAGAAATGCCTGAAAAAAACCGGCCAAAAAATGAGCATAATGGTGCTCTAATGGAAAACCCTGCAGCAGTCCCCACTGCACGGGTTTTTCCGTCCGGCGGGTTTTTTTTTCCGCCCGCGGGTCCCCGGGCCGCAAAAAAATTGTAGAAAACACAATCTTCCGTCCGGTTTTTCGGACGGAATCTTTGCTTCTCAATGTTTAGGGGAGGGAGGGCTTTTCTCCGCTCATCGTGGAGAAAAGCCGCCCCTCCCCCTCCCCGCGGCCGTGGGGATGGCCGCAAAACAGGACAAATACCGGCCGCCAAACCGGCCAGTATTTGTCCTATGCCATGGGGATGCACCCTTAGGGAACGTTCACACGGCTTATTTAGCCACTATGCCGACGCGCATTTCGCGCAGCAATTATGGTAATTCATAGCAGCTCTCATAGTGAGCTATGGATTACAGGTTGTCTCCCCCTGCGTACAATACAATCGTATTATACGCGCCGGGGGGGGATTGATATCTCAATTGTTAGCGCCAATTATGCACCGCTGACCATGCATGTCAATGGGGCCGGCCTCACCGTGCTTTGGAATTACGCGGTGATCAGCTCGTGGTTCCAAAACACACGGCGTATTGCGGCGCATATAATATAAGCCGTGTGATCATACCCTTAAAGAAAAAAATTGGAAGATGCATTTACAAATTTACAATACAAATAACAAATTTTAGATTATGAAGTTAAAGCTCTGTTCACATTACAATTGAACCTTTTGTGAGAGATAAATGTTAGGTTCATATAACAGTGTGTACCTCAAGCATACACTGCCGTATAGGCATACAATGCTGTAAGTCACCTCTAGGCTCTACTGATGAAACAAATGCATGGTATACATGTTTTTCAGTTTTTTTGGTTGGGTGGCGTAAGGGTTTCTGAGAGGCCCCTATACAGGAAAACTTAGCTTCCTGTAGATTGAAAAAAAGTATACCAATGTATCAGGTCTTAGTAAAAAGCTAAAAGAACATTTTATTGAGATTTATTAGTTCGTTGTGGTCACACGCCTGGAGCTTTCCGAACACACACAGACAAAATGTATTGTGAAAGTATGATGTGAACATAACCCAAAAGGAATGTTGTGCTAGCTCAATGTTGATGTGACATCTGTAGAGCGAGACTGTTGTAATTTGTTAAAGGGGTTTTCTCACCACGCTGTTTCACTAAGTCACAAACAGGTTTGCACTCACTCAGCCTCCTCAGGTTGTGGGTGGTTCTATAGCAGTTATTAGCATGTTTAGCATCTCTGTAGCTGAGCCCTTACACTAACAAGTACAGAAAAAGTTATCTTCAGGAAAACCAAAGGTACATGTGTTGTGAGGACTGAAAACAATTGCTTATCTGTAATCTTGTTAGATATAATTAGTTTGTTCTGGACTGAGCTGTGATTACCATGTTTAGCATATCTGTAAGTAGCTGAGCCCTTACACTAACAAGTGCAGGAGAAGTTATCTTCAGGAAAACCAAAGGTGCATGTGTTGTGAGGACTGAAAACAATTGCTTATCCATAATCTTGTTAGAGATAATTAGTTTGTTCTGGACTGAGCTGTGATTAGCATGTTTAGCATATCTGTAAGTAGCTGAGCCCTTACACTAACAAGTGCAGGAGAAGTTATCTTCAGGAAAACCAAAGGTACATGTGTTGAGGACTGAAAACAATTGCTTATCTGTTATCTTGTTAGAGATAATTAGTTTGCTCTGGACTGAGCTGTGATAAGCATGTTTAGCATATCTGTAAGTAGCTGAGCCCTTACACTAACAAGTGCAGAAGAAGTTATCTTCAGGAAAACCAAAGGTGCATGTGTTGTGAGGACTGAAAACAATAGCTTATCTGTAATCTTGTTAGAGATAATTAGTTTGTTCTGGACTGAGCTGTGATTAGCATGTTTAACATATCTGTAAGTAGCTGAGCCCTTACACTAACAAGTGGAGGAGAAGTTATCTTCTGGAAAACCAAAGGTGCATGTGTTGTGAGGACTGAAAACAATTGCTTATCGGTAATCTTGTTAGAGATAATTAGTTTGCTCTGGACTGAGTCCGCTGTCCAGGGTGACGTCACTCCCTGCTGCTCTAACCAGATAAAAGAGTTATGGTCAGGTAACCATAGAAACCTGTGTGCACTCAGAGCACATAAAATATCTATCTCATGACTAAAGTAAAATCTATTGACCAAAATATTTAGAAAAAGTCTTCACTTAACTGTCCCCTCATGTTGAAAGTTAATCTTTATAGTGAGAAAATCCCTTTAATCGCACCATTTTGTAATAGCAGCGGTTTTGAAATCTGACCTCAAGGAAATCCGAGTCGTGTAGAATACAACTCAGATTTTCCATTGAGGTCTATGGGGATGGCTTTAGGGTATGTTCACACGGCTTAGTACGCGCCGCAATACGCCGGGTGTTTTGGAACCACACGCTGATCAGCGCGTAATTGCAAAGCATGGGGGGGGGGGGGCGGCCGGGTGCCAGCCCCATAGACATACATTGTCAGCAACGCGTATTCGCCGCTAACAATTGACATGTGAATTCCCCCCTGCGCCTACAATCCGATCGCTCTATGAGAGCTATGAATTACCGTAATTGCGGTGCGCATTTCGCTGCATTTAAAGCGCAATACGCGGCAAAATGCGCACCGAAATACGCAGCATTTTAAGCCGTGTGAACATACCTTTACAGTCGATTTTTGACGGTTTTGAAAATCCGAATATAGTCAAAAACAGACTGTAAATCCTCGCCATGTGGACAGGCCCTTTATGCATATAAGCATATCTTGAAATCTTGGAGTTACCCTTTAAATTTAATTAGGAATGATTGAAGGGGGTTTGCCACGATCTCATTTCATACCTCCTGTATCCAGCTCTTCAGCTCTGTGTGCTCAGAAGGGGGCGTGTGTGATTTGTTTGAGCTGCATATCATGTGACTCAGCATGATGACATCACCTGGCCTTTCCTCTCTGTAGTCAAAGAAAGGTCTGTTTATGTATGGAGCTGTAAGTAGCTAGATTGTAGCTCAGATGTAAAGTTTTTACCTCCAAACACAAGGGTCCTAGGTTCAAATCCCTGCAGGAATCAAACCTGTGGATTTTTTTTCCTCTATATCAATGAACATACCTCATTGAGGTTACTTTTTTATTTATTTGCACTGTTTAATTACTAAGTAGCACAGTGGACTAGAGTAGAGTGACAGCACCCGGGGTTTGAACACACAGTAGCTGCCTGAGAGGAGAGGTGATGTCTGAGCATGTGTGACCAGGAGTGAGGAGCTCTGAGCCCTGGTCGTATCCCCTGGAGACAAGCTGTAAACAATGGATCACTAAAGGAGCAGCTAAAACAAAAACGGTGCAGAATTTTTAATAGTCAATGGTGAAAATGTTATGCAAGCTTCCCACGTCAATTTTACTTTGTGGCAAAACCCCTTTAATACCTGTTTTTTGTGACTGTGTGAAACCACGGAGATGCCTTCTAAGTAACCCTAATGTCTACATGTTTATATTGATAATCATTTTCATACATGTCCACAGAGCATGGTGACAAAAGTAAACTTATATGAAGAGGAATTACTGCAGCTCAAACAGGCAGCGAGAGACCTAAGCGCTGTCGGCGGTGATGACGTCCAGCTGTTTGACAAAGTGGTGGCTTCTCTATGGGACAGATGGCTGTACCTCCTCAATGTCTGTAGAGACTGGGAACTCTACTGAGAAGAATTAAAGCAAGAGTGGAAATTAATTAGTGAACTGGTAATTGAACATCTTTTCTTTCAAACGTCTCATAATATCTAGAATTATATACAGTGAATTTATCTTTCATCCAGCATCTAATAATCCAGAAAGTTTTATAGTCCAGCGCTTGTTTCCAGCACAGAATTGTGCAGATGCAGAAAAATAAGCTAAGGAAACCCAAGAAAAATTAGCAGATTTTGTTTTATAGACAGTCATTAAAAAATTATTTCTCTCCCATAGTTAGGCACATTTGTATTATACATTTTTTGTGGACTTCCTAAAATTCTACATCAGTAGGGAGCACAGTAGTTCTGGGTCTCAACACACAGAAAACAGCTCTGTGTTAAGCCCAGTAGATCAGTCGTTAAAAGTTTTTTTTTGTTTTTTTTTTATCACCCTATGAAGCCACACCCTTAGAGCCCTGCCTCCTAAGGCTTTCATCATGAAGGAGGGAGCAGGGAACAAGCACTGAGACTGAAGGGGCAGAGCAGATGATAAAGCACATCAAAGTAACCTCGGACAGGTAGTTTGCAGGACAAAGGGAGACACCTTTCTAACAGAAAATGCTTCTACTTGGCTGCAGAGAAGGGAGGCTACAGACAGGATGGAAAAACAAATTTGCATCATAGGGAGACGAATGAAGACTAAAGCAAGGCATTTTTTTGTTTGCCAACCCATTTCAAATTTAATTTAGTGCTTTTTTCTGTACGTTTTTTCCCCCTAATGAATGTGTTATGTGCATTTATATGCCAAATGATATACATAGAGAACGGGACACTCCATTTCAACGAAAAGAATTAGGCTTGCTTGACACCACCATATTCCTTACCTTCTACAACAGAAGGGACTAGTTCTTCCCATGCCATTTTCATGATTTAAGTACATTTTGCCTGTGGATCCTGTGGAAATCACATCCTTGTGCCTTTTCCATCACCTATTCAAATGGGGATGGACCCATCCTAGAATGGGCCTTCCTGCCTTAGCTGCCTCTACGGTACTTAAAGGGGTTTTCTCATAACAAGCTTTCGCAGACTTGAGCTGTTTCTGTCTGTTACTGCTTCAAATCCAGGGGTGAGTCTCTCCTCCTAGTAGGCATATCTCCCCTCACTAGAGACTAGTGACATCATCATTCTGTGTGAGCAGTGGAAGGGAAAGGATGTCACAGCTCTGCAGACCTCCTGCTATGGTTCTCATGCCTGCAGAGCTCCCTTCAAGGCTGTACAAGCTTCTTGAATCCAGAACACATGCATTGCTTTAAACAGTTATACATACAGTCTGAAGTAATGAAACAAATGTGAGAAATGCACTCTGCTCACCACCTTCTATTATCAGGCAGGAAGTAGAGGGTAACAGACTGTATAAGGCTGTGTTATATGGAGGGAGAGCAGTATATAAGGCTGTGTTATTTGGGGGGGAGGGTGGAGCAGTGTATAAATCTGTGTTATATGAGGGGAGAGTGAATCTAACAGCTAGAGACTTAGTTAGTTGCCCAGATTCTTTACATAGGGCTGGGAGATGAGCATACAGGAGCTCAGACAGCCTTTATTATACTGACACAATAAGCATAGAAAGCTGAGGCACCTAGTTTCACTTTCATTTTCCAGCTCAGAGGGGAGTAAGCACAGTGTGGAGGCAGCCGATCACAGCTCGGGTGGGGGGGGGGGGCAACAGGGCCTAAATGATACTAAATGATTAAGATAATGCAAACCAAATGCAAAAGTGCTTATTTTTACTGTCTCTATATTATTACAAATATGATCTTTGTAGCGAGAAAACTTCTTTAAAGTCTTGTCTGTGATCAATTCATAACCTTGAATATTTCATCATCATACATCTATCCTATTTATTAAGTTTACTGTACATGTATTTGAAGGGAATTGTAAGTCAGGAATTGTCCTTTACCATAAAGAATGAGACAGAAATGTAAAACAAGGAAAATCTATAACTAAAAATAAAATATATATTTTGTTTGCTAAGTAATAATATTATGAAATGACATAATAAACATATAATTATGTAATAGAATAGAGTAAAATAAATATGATACAATAATATAATAAAATATATTGCTATAATAAATGAATATATAATGTTTTCAAAACCGAAATAGTATTTAATTCTGAAGTAATATATAATGATAAACTAAATAATATGATGATACAATAAACTAAATAGTAATATATAATACACTTATATAATGATGTAATTAAAATTGTAATCTAAAAATATTTTTAAAAAACATATAGATGTCTTAGCTCTTTTAGTTTTTTTAGTTTATATGTTTAAACAAAAATAAGTGTATAATGATTAACAATATTATGCAGTATAATAATACAATAAACTAAATATATAATGACAAAAAAGTAAATGATCTGATATAATGATAAAATAATCTAACATGATATAAAAATGATATACATTGATATCAATAAATATATATTATAAAAAATGAAGATGCAGTGAAACTTATGAGTAGGATTACACTGCTGGAGTTTACAGACTTTCCATGACAATTTGGTCTTACAGATGGAGCGGGAGGTTATACTTGGATAACTGCCAAGAAGAAATCCTGGATAAACCTGAGATGAAACAGAGAACTGCACAACTCCGAAACTCAGTGACTGAAATCTGTCGGTTTGAGGAGACGGTAAAAATGCAGCAGCTGCAGCTGTCACTCCTGATATGTCGCCTCCGGAATATATTGGGAAAACCGGAGGTCAGAACAGAGACGGAGATTGCTACAGTGATCAAGGAAATCAAGTCACTGGAAGACAAGTGTGGAATGTGAGTTTATGATTGTTATATGTAGACGGTGGTGTAGCTATAGTGGACTTTTGAGTTTATTGGCCTGGTGTAATGTCTTTTTTTTCACATAAAAAGACAGTGATATAATAGGTATGTTATAACCCCTCTATAGTAGTAACTGTTGAAAGCATTTGATGGTTGAGGGCATACCTGCCAATCCTCAGGAAGACTGATATAGGAGCTCAAAATTTCACCCCGGAAATGCCCCGAAAATGTCCACTCTCAGGTCGAATTTGCATAAACCCCATCATCTTTAATAATCGGGAGAATTGGTAGGTATGATTCAGGGGTCACTACTATCAAACTTTTTTTGTCCTTTAATTAATAAAAAATATGTGGTTTTTTATGATTTTTTTTTTTTTAGTTAAGTGGTTGATTTTTCTTTTACATAAAATTCCCTATGTAATTTACTTTTCTCTAGAACAGTAGACTGCTTAGTGTTTGCCTCCCTCGTGGTGTACAATAGTGGAGTGGTTGATGCACATAGGAGAAGGAACAGACCCATTGACTTCTAAGAAGAGTTTCTAGGGTGTTCTGTGACCCGGGAAAATCACTGTGCAAGGAAGGAAGAGGGGAGCTGTGAAATTTCTTATTGTGACTGGGGGTTTTCTGGTGTTTCTAACACATTGGTGTCACCTTTCGTGTAATCCTGCCGTGTGATAATGGGGGAGATGTGAAAATTTTCTTACAGACAGGAAGTGTCGGGACTACTATTAGGCCCTGGGGCCCAAAAAGTATAGGTAAGGATTTTAGTTTTTTTTTTAAATTATTTTTAGCGATGTGAAAAAACCCAACCAAAAATACTAAAAAATATGTTTGACATAAAAACATGAGTTAATCAAAAGGTCATTTTCTGATGATCTGTTCCCTTTAAATTTTCAATACATTTTATGTACACATTAGGTCCTTGAGGGCTGATCTCGTGGACTGGAGGGGGATTGTGTTCACCATATCAGTGGCACATATAGGGGGTACTGGTGGGACATGTTTCCAGAGTACAGGAAAGCCGTGCTGCAACTCTACACTGCACAGATTTTTGTTAAACCAGGAATATTGAGCACTAAAATATTTAGCGGGTTTAAAATGGTCTCTCTTTTTCAGTACATAGCAGGGGTTTTTATTTTGTAAAATTAAAGGTATTTTTAGTTATAGTGTTTTAGTATTATCCAACATTACCTGCCAGACTCTAAATTGGGCTTTTATCATAATTGTATCAGTCTCTCGTGTATGGATTTACAGACATAGACATCCTGTTACCAGATCCTCCTCAACCATGGTATCCAGAACAACAGACATAATGACAAATGGTTATATAACATGGCTTGCACTCAATGGCTTGGCTAGAGGGAACCTGTCGACTTGATAATATCCCTCTAGATCAGGGCCAGTATTAGGGGGTATAAAAAAGGCTTATTACCCAGGGCCCCCCATTTGCCATGGGCTTCAAAGAACAGGAACTAAGACCACTAGGGTTAGTTAGTAGTGTATGGTGGCATTATTATGTGGGGTCTTTTTTGTATTATTATTATTTATTTTAAAGCGCCATTGATTCCAGGGCGTTGTACATTCAAAGGGGGTAAATACAAACATTGTCAAAAAGTACAATGATAACGATGTATGATTACAAAAGGGAAACAGAGGGAGAGAGGACCGCCCGCGAGGGCTTACAAATTTCAAGGAGGAGGAAAGAGACAGAAAGGGGAGGGGGCAAAACATGTTTGGGGGTGGAGTTAGTAGGAATGGGGTTATTTAGGTTTTTTAGGGGTCCTGAAAAAGATGGGTTTTTTTAGGGTTACCTTTGGGGTAGTAAGAGTGGGGGGGGTAGTGTGTTGGGGCAGTGAGTTCCCGGTGTGGAGGAAACAGGGAGATTCTTGGGGAGGGGTTTTGTGAGTGATAAGGGGATACAGAGAATGGATGATTATATAATTCCCCCCACCCGGGGGGGGAACTTGTGGGTTGGAGTGGTTTTATTCTGGAAATATACGGTGGCGGGGATTAGGATAAGCTTTTGGGGAAAAAGTGTCGAAAAGTGGAAGAGTAGGTGTTGTTTTTGGTTTTTTTTTTTGGGGGGGGGGGGGGGGGGGTGGGATACATTTTTTCAAAACTGGCCTGACTGTAGATCAGTGGTCTCCAACCTACAGTTTGGGTGAAATTACAACTCTCCAAGCTATCATTGGCCCTAATATGAAGTGGAACCAAAATGTCTTGGTGCTTGAAATAGGGAAAGACATACTATTGCTGCAACTTGTGCAGCTCTGTAGGGGTCCAGGAGGTAAGGGTGCCAAATTGGACCTTAAAAACAGCAAGGGGCTTCCTACTTTCTATAGACTAAAGACCTTTTAAATAGTGAATTTTTATTAAAGCATTTCTGTTACAGAAACATAAGGGGATTCTCTGTAATGAACTAATGGACAGCAAGGGGCTCATATACTGTTCATGCGCAGGGGCCCTCGTCTGCTTTTATCTGCCCCTGATAGAGAGCTATTGCAGGATAAACTATGGTTAGAATCTCTCAATATGAGAACATATAATAAAGATGTTGACTGATCCTGTGATAACTTTTGTGATCTAGACTTCTACAAAAATCTAAAAAAAATAAGCAAGAAATTCACACGGAACTTAAAGACCGGGAAGCTTTGATGGATGATCTTTCTGCCGTGAAGCAGTCCCTTCAGCAAGTATCTCTTAAAGAAGAAACCCCAGGCCCCCGAGCTGGAAGCCACGGACACTGCGGTGGGATTATGTAGGGCATGTGGATGATTATATCATGTAGGATCCTGTGTGAAAAAAATTGTACAGAAGCATTTAACATTTTTGTATATTGTGTCTAATTAGGATGAAAAGTATGGGGTTGTATATAGGAGCCTACTGAGAGATATCTGGTCCCATAGTTGTTAAGCAGAACGTTTCTTAGCCGTGATGCATTTGATTTGGATTAAGAACTGGCCAAAGGGCTGTAGGCCTATTGGTCTTTTCACCCCTGACTTTAAAGGACTCCACATAACATGTTCTTCCACTTATGTCTGTAACCTCATAGAAGGCATTAGCCCCTAAGTAGGTCCCACCATTTCCCTCTTCATTTGCTTCATATTACAGAATAAAATAATATTTCATGCCTCAAAGAGCTATCACCCTTCAGATCCTAGAAGGGGTATGTGCACTATGAGACAGGTTTAAGAAAACTTCTCAACCTCCTTAAACCTGATAGATGTATAGATACAATTCAGACTGGACCCATCACCCTGCTCATTCAGAGCTCTGAATGGTAAATCTCTCTATCTATGGGGTTGACCACTTTGGACAATTCATTTTTGGTAGCAGAATTTGTTTATTCTAAAAAGATCACTAAATGTCCTGGTGTTAGGACCTCCAGCGATCAGTTGTCATCTGTGGTAGAACCTGATTGTAAATTCAATTTCCCTGCAACGCCACCACAGGGGAAATGAAGCATTACACAGTTTAATGTCTAATGTATGGACAAACTGGGTCCTCCAGAGCAAAAGACACTCTTTGTGACTGCACTTAGCTCAGGCTAAAATATTTGGGTATCCTACTTCAGGCATTGATGGTATATGGCTAGGATATCTACCAGCAGGGGCGTAGCTATAGGGGGGTGCAGAGGTAGCAGTTGCTACCGGACCCTGGAGTATGAGGAAAACAGCAGTGGTACATTGTTAGGTTGGGGGCCCCGCTATAGATTTTGCACTGGGGCCCAGAAGCTGTATGTTACACCTCTGTCTACCATTAGGAGCTCTGAGTACAGCCAAGCGGCGCCATTCAGCAGTACTTATAACCCTCATTAATTTCAATAGAAGAGCCCCAAATACCTTTCCGTTCAGAATGCAGACGTTCCGGGGCTCGTTCTCAAGACAGGTGCGGGACCAGACCTATCTGACCATGACGGCATATACTACCAATATGTCATCAATGTCTGAAGGGGGACAACCGCTCTAGTGGTTTGACCTCTTTTTTGAAATTGGGTTTACTAAACTGACAACCCCTTCACTTTTCAAAGAGGGCCACATAAAACTTTTTCGGTTTTCGGGAATAAGAGTATCACACTTCAGATCTGGAGCAATTCACAGAGGTTTAGCCTGGACCACATTCCTACCAGTCGGCTGGCTTAGGTCCAAACCTGTTCAGCAGCAACGTTGCACCACTGAGCGTAAATCTTCACATTCAAATGACTCCGGAAGTGCCATAAGAGAGACGTGAATATTTGTTTACATCTGAATATCGCCCCCTGGGGAACGAGATTTGCAGCAAAGGCTGTCATGAGATCGTGTTTGCATCTTAAGTGTGTTTTCAGCAGAAGAAGACTTCCATTCTTCTAAGTGAAGAAAAGTCTCCTTCTAATAGTGCTCAGCTCTGGTGATCTGTATAATTACATGAAAGATGACACGGCTGACGCCAAGCTGCTTGCCTATTGGACCTCTATTGTGTTCACTCTTTTAAATGTCTTTTTTTTTTCCTCTCTCTCTTCAACGAAGCATCACCTAAGGTGAAAGCAAAGCTCAGACTCCCTCACTCTGCAAGGTTTAATGGCTGGATAAAATGTCCATATTCAGCCCAATGCACTGGCAGAACTGGTGATATTTTACTAAATGTAACACACTGTCCCATTACTACAGGAGATCCAAAGCTTGATTGAGGAACAAAAGGAAACCACTAAACTTATAATGGAAAAAGTCGGCACCCGATATGCAGAACACGTTTCAGCTGAACTTCAGGCACAGGCTGAGGATTGTCAGAAGTATTTGCAAGAAATGGAACAGAAGGTAGGTTGTGTCTATGCTGTGTGTGGTGGCAACATGCAAGGGCTCACATACTTGTTCCCAAGACACAAGGGAGGCAGCAATTTACACAGGTATAGGAAAGCATGGCTTCTGTCCTTCAAAAACAGCGCCACACTGGTTGCATGTGGGATTGCAGGTTAGTCTCTGACTACTACGGAACTGAGCTGTAATACCAGACACAAGCTATAAGAAGGAGTGGCGCTGTTTATAGACGAAAGCAACCATGATATTCTAAGCCTTAGGGTATGAACACATTTATAAAATGTGTCGGCGCTCATTGAGTTTCCCCATAAGCGCAGGGAAGAAGTGACATGTCACTTCTTTTTCTTCCTGTGCATAATACGCGTCAGTGAAACATTGAGTAATCATAGCTCTCAATAACAGCTATGAATTACGGTATTTGCAGTCCGTACTTCGGGCATATTGCAGCACAATTACACTCCGAAATATGAACCGCAAATATGCCCTGTGAACATACCCTTAAATTGGTGATGAGTACAAAGTCCTTAGTGTATAGCGAATGGAAATGTTACACTGCTATGACTGTTGGAATAGGCTGTCTATAGTAGGTGCAGACATGTTAAATTTAAAGGGTTTGTTCCAGCTGGATAGTCTCCACGCTTAAAAGCAAGATACCATGGGGATCAAATTTTGGCCACCATTCTGGCTGTGGAAACTAGAAGCGTTACCCATGAGCACTCACACATCCGCTGTGAAAAATATGTAGTTTTACACCGAGAATATTCAAATACCAAGACAGCCATCCAATACATGGGTTCAATAAGTCCTCCAGAGCAGGAGCTGATTCTTCTATTTTGATCCAGACCAAAGAACCCCTCAGTAGAGAGGACCCGTGAGCTCTCCTGACACATCTGCTAGTAAATCCTTGCGTTACCTGTGATGTAATAATCCTGAAGCATCTTCTCTTATATATCTGTGTTGTGCTGTTCCTCTGTTATTCTGCCTAGAAATGTATTACTGAATCTGACAGCTGGGCGTTACCATTTAAGTTGTCAAGGGGCGTGTCCTGCACACACTGACTGTCAGCACTGATTGGACAATGTCACACAGTGCAGGGACACACCCCTAGTTGGTAACCCCCAACTGACTGATTCAGTAATACATTTTTCGAAAGGAATAAGAGAGGAACCGCACAACACAGAGGTATAAGAGAAGCTGCTCCAAAATTGTTGTTTCATGGGTAACAAAGGTATTACTAACACAGACATTTGAGGAGATGTGACTGGTCTTCTCTAATATGAAGTTCTTTGATCAACTATATATTGGTAAAAAAAAATCGCTAATACTTCATGTGTTCACATATTGTAATCCTGTTCCATGAATGTGGAAACCTTTATATGTCCTGTAGCTCATCTCCATAATGGGTGTCCTATAAATGCAAATCTAAAAATAAGCCATGAATTATTTATGTTTAGGTCAAAGACGAAGTTTTGCAGAGCTCTCCAGACAACATAATGAACAGAAAGGTGGAGGAGATCAAATCCGGTCTACAAAGTATTGAAGTCCACCTAACAGAAAGAAGCCAAGATATCCTCCAAGCCAAAGAACTTCAGAATGTAAGGACTTAAAACCTCTCCGGAGCATGGGAGTAACATGACGAACCCTTTTACCATTGTGACTTCTTTATTTTCTAGAAAATTTGGGATGAAGTGGATACGTGGCTCTCTAAACTGCACGCATTGGAGGCCGAGGTTCAGGAGATGGCTGAGGAGGACCCCTGCCAGGCCCAGGAGTGGATGGATAAACTGACTGAACCCCTCAGTCACTACCAGCAAGTAACACACCTTGTTGAACGCAGGACTGCAAACCTGAACAAGGTGAGTGCTGGGGTGTGCATGTTCCTCTATTTGCACTGTCGTCTCTCAGCCGTCCGGTTTTGCCTGTTTTTTCTTTCAGTGTTTTTTTTTGCTACAGTGTAAAGGTATGGAGACCTATAAATAAGTGGCCGCTGTTACCAAGCACGAATGTTCACACCTACAATAGTTCACTTTGTTGTAACCTAATGATCCTTGAAGGATTTATCCTAAGGTGTCAAGATACTTGTCATGATGACGCCCACAAAATGGCCATTTTGTTTTGCTGAATTTGATAACTCGCTAGGAAAATGTTGACCAAACCTAATGATTTTGGCGGGACTGCGCAACCATCTAATGTGTATGAGGGCCTCCAGAGTCTTCCTGATGGCAGATGTCAGGGAGATCAGGATTGAGCAGTTGTATCTCAATATGCTCAATTCCTTTGTTCTCGAGGAACATAAGCTGCCACCGAGGGAGTCTGGCAGCGCCTTACACCCATCTTCCCATTAATAACTTACGCCTTGTTGGCCAAGCCAAGTGTGCAAGTCTATGGAGAGGTAGGAACAGATAGTATTCAGCCAACACCTAGCTGACAAGTATGGCCAATTGTGCTCTTTTAGGACAAGAGTAAGTTCATATGTAGTACAAAAATTATCAGATCTGGAAACCGCACTGTCAGAGAAATAATAGGCTGCAAAAAGCTTCCAAGAGTCTGACATCAAGACTCTTAGGCCATGTTCACACGGCTTAAAATGGGACGTATCTCGACCCGTATTTCGCGCCATATTGCACTAAATACAGGGCGAGATACGTCCCAGTCATTACGGTAATCCACAGTTCTCATAGAGGACTATGGATTACGTCTCCTCTCCCCGCTCGCACAATACGCCGAGCCGGGAGAGAAGTGACATGTCAATTATTCACGGCTTATATGCGGCGTGAATATTGAATGTCTATGGGGCCAGCGGGCTGCCGCCCCCGCCCCCGAGCACACGGCGTAATTGCAGGAGAAATACGTCCCGCAATTATTGCCGTGTGAACATAGCCTTACATGCAAGTAGTACAAAACAAAATGGAGGAAGCAGCACCACTTCAAAAAAAGTTAGTTATTCACCCATGTCCATACAAGAGGCTACGTTTCAGTTTGAAAATGGCCCTATGGAAGGGCTGAAACGTAGCCTCCTGTATGGACATAAGTGTAACGTTTTTGAAGTGTTGCTGCTTCCTCCATCTGTTTTGTACAGTTTATATGTAGTGTTATAGAAAACCACTTATGACACATTGTACCAAAAGACAGACTTATCAATACTTCAGTCACCAACTAGGCAATATCTATCTCATATCTATATATATTGGTCATTTTTTGCAGACGGTTTGCGGTTTTACAAACCGTCTGCAAACCAGCATGCAACACTCTCCCATAGACTTTAATAAAAAAAATCCGTTCAGCAGTGCCCACTGCATGGATTTTCCACCGGACAGTTTTTGTTGTAACGAAAAACTTGGAACATGTTCATTCCTCCGCTTCGTTTTCGGGCAGAACAGGAACATGTGGGTGCGAGGAGGGACTGCTTGAATCCGTAGACCACGGACAAAAGCCGCCCCCTACGTGCCAAAAAAAAGACAAAACACCAGTCAGAAAATCTGACCGGTATTTGTTTTTTGCTGTGGGAACGCACCCGAAGGCCTCGTTCACACGGCTTATTTGGGCACGGATTGGCGCCGTACTCCGCGCCGCATTTTCGCTTCAGTACGGCGCCAATCCGTCCCTGTAATTACGGTAATCCACTGCTCTCATAGAGAACAGTGGATTCCGTCGCTCCCTCCCGCTCGGCGAATCCGCCGGGCGGGAGAAACTGACATGCACATTATTTACGGCGCGTACGCGCCGTAAACAATGCATTGTCTATGGGGCCGGGAGCAGCTCCCCCGCCGCGCCCCCCCGTCCCGCCCCTTATTCACGCCGGATTTGTGAGCTCAATACGGCTCACAAATCCATCGGGAGTAAGCCGTGTGAACACGGCCTAGTTGTTCATTGTCAATTCTCTTAACAGGGGTGCCAATAGGGCAGTACGGGCAGTACTCCTGTCAGGGGCCCTAATCAAAAAGGAGCCCACTGATATGTTAAAAAATAGAAACTAGTAATGGGTGGGTGCCCCATTTGATTTAGCTGTATGGGGCCCTGAAACGGTTAATAGATGACTGATGGCAGCCCTGCCTCTTAATATAACCACCTATTAAAAGTTCATTTGGATGGTAAAAAGGTTCTCTAATACAGGCAATCCCTTTTTGTTTGGAAGGGTCCCTCAAGCAGAAGCAGATCACAGGGTGTCCCTTTGCTGGGGCATTCAGTGATTAGCTATAATCTAGGAATGAACTGTAATACATGGATATCCAACATCCTGTAGAGAAAGAAAGGCTTTTTACACTTTCCTTTCACTCACACTAATAAATTAGGGACTTACACAGAGGACCGATCCAATTAAAGAGAACCTGTGGCCAGGCCCTTAAACTTGGACAGGCAGTAGGACTGCCTGCAGCAGAGATTGAATTATAATCTCTTGAGAATACCATCTTTTCAGGAGATTACCCTCAGTTCTCTGGTGGAGGGAGTCCTGCTGCAGTCTGTACCAATTATTGAGCATGATGTCATGAGATGATGTCATTTTTAGAAATCATACTAAAAGACAAGCTAATGGGACAGTGTTGGAGAGCCATAATACTCCCCCCCCCACACACACTCCCTGCAGCACTGAATGGATACCTCCCACCTGACAGTTTCAATGCTCATTTATATATCCGGTGCCAGAAAGTGCAGCACCAAGTGTGAGAAAAAGGAATAGGGGGGACATACTTGGAGAATGGGAAGGGCAGCCCCCATCCTCCCCATTTACTTCTATGGAAGTTCAGGATATAGTCGAGCAAGTATGCTCCGTTCTTTCCAGAACTCCCATAAGAACGAAAAGGGAGTCTGGGCACAAGCACCACTCTCCCCATTCTCTGAGATGGTCCACTCGCTGCAAGTTACGAGCTGACCTGCAGCATGGAAAAAGGTGATGGGAACACCCCTTTGATAGGTTAATGTGTAGAGACTGTAGTCATCTGTGGCTGACAATCATTATCTGTATTCACAGGCGGCTAGTAAACTGGAGGAATATGAGGACACCCTGAAGGGCATCCAGGCCTGGATACAAAACACGGACAACCTGTTAAATGAAGAGATGAAGGATTGCTCTGCCAAAGTCCTGAATACGCACTTTGTAGCTTTAGAGGTCAGAAAAGGATTGATTTATTTAGATTTTTTTCTAAGTACAACATGTTTATTTTATCTATTTTTTATTATAAGGTGTATTTTATACTATGGTAACGTTTAGTTGCCACCAGTATGAATAGTGCATATGTCCTGCGCTGACATACCTGGTGGAGACTGGTGCTTCATTCATTTTATACACTACACCAGTTTTATACTGTAAGTATTTTGTCGGTCTATGGCCACCACCAGGGAGCCCAATTTGCATTTATCTGTCTTCAGCTTCCACTGACCCCTTTTGACATGTGAAGCACATAGGATTAGTGCTGTGTACCAAACAACCAGAGCTCTGCTTCTATGTGAAAGTGGGATAGTACGCAATGGCTGACAGTCCAGCATTGTGTGGCCCCATAAATACCATATACCATAGTAATCTTTGTATTTTGTATATGTAATGTCTCATTCATACGTGATATTGATGTATATTGCAGACAGTGAAGCTCTGGGCATCCCACATTGATTCAGCCTATATTTTTTCTACCACCCAATAAAAACATTCGGGGCCTTATGAATGAAAACTGTCTAACAGTAAGACTGTGTTTGTTGCTAATAGCAACCAATCAGAGCCCAGCTTTTATTTTTGTAGAACACTATATCATTTTTATCATAGGTACTGTGAGCTCTTGTAGCTCTGGGATCTTGGCACACGTCTTATCTTCAGGCAGAGACAGAGACAGAACTTTGGGTGCAAATACAAGTTCTCTGTATTTTATTAAGCAGCAAACATAAAGCAAGTGCAAGGCATGCACGATATAAACAAAACAAAAGCCTGCTCGTCTAAGCTCTAACTAACAGAACAATACTCACTATCACTTTGTTAGTATCTCAACACCAGGTGTGACAGACCTGCTGGTTCCACAGCATGCCTCCTCTCCAGACTCAACGGTATTCTGGGGTTGTAGCCACCCCTAGTCACCCCTTACCTGCTGACTTATAAAGGCCAGGCAAATCCTGGAGTGGAACATGGGGAGTAAGCACCCATCCTTCTCTATGCTTATTCCCACTGAAAGGCCGACCCGGGAATGGCTGGAAGCCATACTAACATACTAAACGTATGTCGACAGCCTGTACTGTCGACACCTGTCTAATTTTGACCTTTCATTCCACCAAGGCTCCTTACCTTGGTGGCATGTGTCTGGACTCCTGAAGGTGCATGCCAGGATCCTGGCTGGGATATATACGCCATTATATACCCTGCCTGATGCTTCTGCCTTACAGTACACTTCAGCAGTGAGAGACAGAGTCTAAAAAAAAAAAAATCCATAAAATCACATTGTATGATTTTTAATAAATACGTTTGCATTTTATTGCTTGAAATAAGTATTTGATCACCGACCAACCAGCAAGAATTCTGGCTCTAACAGACCTGTTAGTTTTCCTTTAAGAAGTCCTCCTACTCTGCACTTCTGACCTGTATTAATAGTGCCTGTTTGAACTCGTTTATCTGTATAAAAGACACCTGTCCACACACAATCACACTCCAACCTCTCCACCATGGCCAAGACCAAAGAGCTGTTGAACGACACCAGGGATAAAATTGTAGACCTGAACCAGGCTGGGATGGGCTACAGGACAATA
This sequence comes from Phyllomedusa bahiana, assembly GCA_025379985.1. Taxonomy (NCBI): domain Eukaryota; kingdom Metazoa; phylum Chordata; class Amphibia; order Anura; family Hylidae; genus Phyllomedusa; species Phyllomedusa bahiana. Next base: position 41,106 of record JAODAL010006294.1, on the reverse strand, counting down.
ACCAAGCAGCTTGGTGGGAAGGCAACAAATGTTGGCATAATTATTAGAAAATGGAAGAAACTCAAGATGACTGTCAATCTTCCTCGTTCTGAGGTTTAGTGCAAGATCTCTCCTCGTGGGGTAAGGTTGATTTCTGAGGTCTGGAATCAGCCCAGAACTGCACAAAAGGACCTGGTTGATGACCTGAATAGAGCTGGGCCCACAGTCTCACAGATTACGATGTCATGAATTTAAATCCTGCAGGGCATGCAAGATCCCTCTGCGCACACCAGCACATGTCCAGGCCTGTTTGAAGCTCACCAATGACCATCTGGATGATCCAGAGGAGACATGGTAGAAGGTCATGTGGCCAAGTTAGAACTTTTTGGTATCAACTCCCCTCCCCGTGTTTCGAGGAAGAAGGAGGATGGATGGGGCCATGTATCATGAGATTTTGGCCAACAACCTCCTTCCCTCAGTAAGAGCAGTGAAGATAGGTCATGGCTGGGTCTTCCAGCAGGACAATGAACGGAAACACACAGACAGGGTAACTCGGGAGTGGTCTAGCCAGTCTCCACACCTAAACCCAATTGAAATCTTTGGATGGAGCTGAAACTTAATGTAGCCCAGCAACAGCCCCAAAACCTAAAAAAATCAGCAGACGGTCTGTATGGAGGAGTGAGCCACAATCCCTGCTGCAGTGTGTGCAAACTTGGTCAAGAGCTACCGGAAACTTCTGATCTGTGTAATTACAACAAAGGTTTCTGTACCAAATATTAAGTTATGTTTTTCTATTGTTTCAAATACTTATTTCATGCAATAAAATTTAAATTGTTTAAGAATCATACAATGGAATTTTCTGGATTTTTTTCACTTCTCTCAGTTGAAGTGTACCTGAGATAAAAATTACAGATTTCTCCATTTTTTGTAGGTGGGAAAACTTGCAAAATCGCCAGTGTATCAAATACTTATTTTCCCCACTGTATAGCACCAAGATATATAATATGGTAGAGTCCTAAAGGGGCAAAAGCTAAACTATGTTTTCTTTGTCTTTGGACAGATTGCACTTGATGACTGTGAACAGAAACAACATCTCCTTGACTCTATCCATTCAGAGCTGAGTGAGCTATCTCTGATCTTTGAAACCGAGAGCATTGTGGCCCGTTTCAGTGATATAAGAAGCAAATTGTTGGATTTGAAGCAAAGAATTCTGAAAGTTCTTCCAGAAATCCAACTTGTGGCTCATGTAAGGCCCTTATTTTTTCTTCTGTTGGTTGGAATATCTGCTTGAACCTAAAAGTGATTTGAAATGCTTGATGAAGCTCTGATGTGTTGTGGATCAGGAATGATTGTCCAGTCCCAAGTTTCATGCAAGAAAGGGTTCATTCATTTCCAGTGAGAAGACAGTTCTCCAACATTAGCGTATTATCCATATCGCTTCAAATGCTAAACGTACGCAGTTTCACAGAGCCACAGGCAGCTTCAATCTTTCACTTCCTGGTTAGGCTTTGGGTGGGTCTATAGCAGCGATTGGCGACTCAGCTTTGCTATTCCTAACTGTTCCTGTTACAGTGACGTGACTGCAGATTTATAATCTGTACTGCACAAAGTTACAGAGCTTTAGGGGTTAAACCTTGTCATTAATTTAGGTGAACAAACTTCTGTGCTGTAGATAAGACTCAGCAGGGAGTGACTCATTATGGTCAGACTGACCTAGGGCAGCTTGAAGCAATCAGATAAGAGAAAGAGCAGGGAGAGGTGGATGGTAACCTAGAGAAACTTGAATAAAATCTTTTTTTATCTCCTGAACAAAGCAAAATCAGAACAGCAATGTATTTGGTAATGGTCTTCATTTACTTTTCCCTACATTTAAAAGCCAATCATTGTGGAGATGATCGAGAGAGATTGCGAATTTGTGCGCAGGTTTTGCTGCCGTTCGAGTTTCACTGATCAGCAATCCATAGGTCCTGCATGTCTACGAAGAGAGAGATATTGTGCAGTCCAATGTCCATCACAAATCAGAATAACGTGTATAGTGTTTTGTTCTGTTAGTGAGGGCAGAGGTTTGTAATGAATCATATGTGTGTTTGGGACGAGTTCGATTTTCGAGAAAAAATGTTCAATGCACATTTCTAAATCTACTAAATGTTGCTGTAGATTTATATCGAGATGCTGAGAAATGTTTTAAGATTATAAGCACTATACGAGTTACATTAGCTTTTCACTTAATGATTCTCCGTAGTGCATTGAAAGTCCATGAGAGTGAGAAGTGTCTCTCCTTCCCCATTTCACCAGATTATTGAATATACTTCAAGTGCTCTCACTTTTGGAAGGCTGTTTTTTGGTCTGACGTAATGTAGAGAGTAAGTTACTTCCCCTGCTGAGGAGTTTGAGGATCACACTGAACCCTTCCATTGTTTCTATATGTCTGTCGTTTGCACACAAATGAGTATAAACGGTATTTACTGCGCACCAATAAGCATGAAAACCGCGATTATTAGTTTTGTTAAAAACCCTCTCTTTAATTATTTTGAGATGACTTCACTGTGTTGCTGGGCCTTCTGTTTTGATTGGACATTCATGAAGTGAGTTATAAGAAGCTAGTCCATGCATTTTATGATGTTTTAAAGTTTTTTTAGATATATTGGGTATATTTACGCATTAGATATGGTGTAGATAATAGATATATTTGTTTTTCTCACTGTTATCTTTATGGTACACACTTACGAGAAGAATTACCTTGTTTGTTTTTTGTAACCATCATTGTGACTTGAAGGAGTGACAGGAAAAGACTCCACTACACTGGTTCTGCAGAGGTAAACCTATTTTCAGGAACTATTCACCACTATGGAAGTTTTTAGTGAGAAGTTTTATTTGGAGTTTTTAGTCAATTATATGGTGGCTCATAATCATATGCTGTAAGTGCTGTGTGTTATTAAAACATTATGAAACCGTCAGGGTTTCTATACATACCATGTAGACCATGCACCACGATGGGACAGGTAAGTTAAGAGGCTTGTTTACGGTTACCAAGGTGTTCTCACGTTAACGTTGTTCTTCATAGTTTACATATTATTATGGATTGTGTTTGTATGTTTATAGTGGGAGTGTTATGTAATGCAAACTTGTTGCTTATCTATTTCAGTAAGATTTTAAATTAACGTTCTTTAGGTAAATCAACTCTAAATCTTTTCCAGTGCCCATCTGATTATTGATAACTGTTTACTAGTTGGTCCTCAGATGTAGTCCTAAGAGCTTTAGGGTTTCAACCCTTTACAATTAAATGGATATGAAGCTCTGTGAATATAACACGAAACTATATTACCTGTATCCATTGGTTGCCAATGTTGGTTGACGTCTGTAAATGTAATAAGAGGCGCAAAAATGTTGATCTCCTATTGGAATTGACAATTAGGACTTTTCTTGTTCACGTACTCATCTTCATTGAGGCTCTGTTTGGTTTTCCTTTATTCGTATATTGTACCTTTATACCGCTGGTTGCGTATTCTTTTTTCGTTCTAAAGGGGCCATCCTTAAGACATATGGCAAGATGTGTCTAACCCAATAGCTAAATCATTATAAGTTAATGGGATCTATCACCTGTTGTTAGTGTCCATCATGCAAACGGTGGTCTGCAATGGTTTTGTACTATAACTGTAGCAACCATGATGCTAATGGTTGTAAACCTTAGGGCGTATACTATGAACACCAATAGCAAAATGAAACGGATCCTCGAACATCATAATGTACAGTGGAAAACTGAAACAGCAGCATACATTGTGACAATTGAAGGTCTGTATAATAGTGCCTTATATCAGAGAACCAATATAGTGGTTCTTCATAGCAGAAAGACACCATCTTGGTATTCCCCATAGAAAGGAACAATATACAGGCCGTCCCGTTAAACAAACATTAAATTTATATATTATATAACAAAAAATCCAAAATAAATAATTAATTGTACTCCATTTAAAAAATAAATAAATAACACATCCAATGTGTGCACTCCCCCCACAGCTATCTCCCTACTGAGTCTCCATCCTCCCCCCCGCTCCCAACCCCCTCACTATCTCCAGCAGTAAAGAAACCATACCCACAATAACAGTATTGTGTGAATGTCGACCAGATCTTTTACTTTAAAAACACAAATAATATCACACAAAAACCCTAAACCCACCCAAAAACTTTACAACCGTCACCTCAAAACATTCCACAAAACCCCCCCCAGATTTCACTTTGTTGTCCTTCTCACACCCAAAAACATGCCCCCCCACTATAAAGAATCTCTAGATAATAGTCTCATCCCCTACACATCATTGAACCACACAATATGCTCTATTCAAAAATGATTAAATACACATCAAATAAGACCTTTAATCAGCATCACCAATAAACAAATTTACGTCTCGCATAATTAAACTCATACCCAAAAAATGTGATCCAATAGATGTGAAACAAATACCCAAAAATCTGTGATTCGCTCGTTTCACACTCGCACTATCGCTGTCATAAATTGACCTCTGCTACACGCTATCTCGACCTCACGTCCATGTACCAATATAACTGAGTAAGAAATCTGTGCCCAAAGATAAAAGAAATCAGACAACACCGAGTATAAGTGTCTATAACCCTAAGCCCCCTCACACACCAATAAAACCCCAAATAACTGTATACAAAATCCGCGACGACACAACACCAATACACACCACATAACTCATGTAATACACAGAATAGCTAGTGCTAATCCCCGTGAATCGTCATACTTCTTTACAACCCAGTTACTCCCAGATTCAGTCATAAGTCACGGACCCTGCTCCTATCAACCCCTGTGTACACCCTCCCTTATACCTTTCTACCCAAATAACTATACTTCCAAATACATCAACCTCAGCTAGTCACAGACAAAACCCAAACCCTCCAATCCCACCTACTATAACCAACATAAACCCCCAAATAATAACAATTCCAAACCAATACAATATCCCCATAAACATACATAATTCCCCCCATCACATATATACAACCCCCACACCCCTCACATCCCACCAAACAAAAATAAACCTATAACACACAATTAACATACCCCAAAACTTCAAACCAAACATACAACCCACACAACAACATGTCTATAATACACAGCAACGCCAATTAAAATTAACGTTAAGTTGTGTAAAACTCCACAACACTCTCAAAGACCCCTCAAATAAACCCTACAGTAGTCCCATGTACTCAACTCCCACACCAACACGTGTGCTCAATCCAAGCGGTCCATCCATCCAATAATAACATAGAGGATTCGCCCACCTCACATCTAATCGTCTCAATTGTCTGTTCTCATCTTGTTTAAAATACAAGTATATATCCCCCCTTCAAAAATTTCTCACAAAACCTCTAAAATAACACTCCACATTGTAATATCTCAAACAAATTTAGTACAAATCCTAATCCAGTGTGTTCAGACAGAACAATAGATAGTCGAAATTATCTCATGCAAACTCAATAATGTATATAGTGTGATATCACTAGTCAATCCTGACAACCCCCTCGCAGAACACTACATGATACACCTACTAGACATAATCACTCATACTTGAGTGTTTATCAACATGTACAATACACTTGTTCAATATACAGTGTGTTTTCATTCCCCACCCTATCAAATTTTACAAATTTATCAGTTACACATCTCTGAGCGCCCTTATATAACCAATGCATCCCTTCTATACCATAAAATTGTACTGTAAAATACACACACTGTCCCTCCCCACTCCGACTCAATACATCATCAAACCCCTATATCTCCACCCACTGACCTATAGTAGTAATCACTACTTTACAACATCCATTTCCCTACAAACGCCCTCTCTAGAACTGGTAATTGTCCAGTAAAACTGCCTATACACTAATGTATAATCCTTTGACAGTCCACACCTAACCGTATACACATACCTTAACCACATCCCCATAATTATGTAACTTATCACCAACACTCATGATCGACACCAGACATCATTCCTGCTCCATACCTCTCACCTTCCAGACCGTCCTATCTAAACGTTGCATCTAACAAACAAGTGTGTCAAGACAACCCCATGCTCACATAGACACTATGTACATGTGATAGCTCTAGATTAACTACACTACTACACTTCACAGTTAACACTAGTTGAATATCTCTACCGCCTTCACGCAGACTACCAATCAGTGTGTTCTCCTGTGAACGCAGATATAACGCCATCCGTCATGTAACTACAGCCGAAGTCTGAGTCCATCATGTCAGTACACTAAAATCAGACATACATCATTCACACTTTATAGTGTTACCCCATCTTCTAGCAGAGAATATATCTACCACCATGTGAAAACCATATCGTAATCGCCTACTACAACTGTGTACTCCTCTTGTGTTTAAGTAGAATAGTGCTGAGATACACTAAACCCAAAGACCCATCTATACAGAGCAGTGCCCGGCACCCTCACTCATGGATGTGTCTATGTAGGTACCCGCTCTCTAACATCTTTATGTCTCAATTGAACTCTGTTCATCTGTGCTAAATGTAATATGAATCGCGCTCACAGCACTATCCAACAAACACTCATCGTATGACATATGTGCATTACCAGAGCACTCCTAATGCTTTGACAGTGAGTCAAAGTAACACTCCCACTTATCTTACTGTCAACAATTAGTGCTTCGAAATATGTCCAAAACAGACGACACCAGTGTAATTAGTTGTAGTAGATCAATGTACGCCTGTACGGTTTCTCCTATGCGCGCTGATTATACAATCTGTGCAGCTGGTGGGTAGCGCGCTATGTGCAGTCTTGAGATCCTCGCTCACGTGTGACTAGTACGTGACAGAGAGCGTGCGGCACCGCCTCCCATTTTCACCTCCCATGTCACATCTTTTCCGGCCAATAGTGATTGTCTGTCGTTACAGCTGTTATGTCGGAGGGTATGAACGCGCGCGCAATTAATAGTAAGTTCATATGACATGTGCTGCTAGACTCTGATCACACAACGCTCATGATTTGTTCCGTGAATTGCTTGGCCGGTTACCGCTGTATCTGTTCGTCTATGTCTGAGGGCACAGGCTACACAGTAGTGTATTATTAAGTCTCAAGCCTCGCTATCCACACAGATATACACAAGGTGTGAACACTATACCTGAGATAGTTGCGGACATTGAGAGTGAAGCATCTCCTGTAGTTTTGTGTGTGTTGGCTGCTCAGAGTTGTTGGCCAACTGATATAGAGTCTTACAGTCACTTTATGCAGTATCAAGAACTTCCATACATTGGATGAAGAACAAGTGAACTCTGTTGTGAGCTTTAGTGTGACATTAAGTGTGGATGCGACAAGGTGCTGAGTGGCTGACTGGTCAGTTGCTATAATAATGGCAGTATAGCACCCCTCTATGGTATATAAGATAAGGGCTGAATGCTCGTCACTGTCGTTCATGTCTTTTTGCGCCCCCCTGTTGATGCATGGTGATGAGTAAAAGCAGACAGCGAACAGATAGATCGGTGATTGCCAACCTCACCTACCCGATTTGTCGCGAGGCCCACGCGTCTGGTGGTTGTTTTACACATATACTCTAGAAAAAATATGAATATCTTTGCAAGAGAGCATGTGACTACAAAGGATGAGTTATTCGTATGTATCAGAGTCTTGTCGTGTGTGTGTCACTGTTTTGAGTTAAAGATAGCTGTGTTGTGGAACTCAGAGAAAGAGACTAGTGTGGTGTTTCTGGATTGTGATGGTCGCATGGTATTATATTGCAAGTCGGGTGGTGCACTTTAAGCTTTTTAGGTGTAGTTAGATGATCACATGGGCAAGGACGCTCAGAATGTGTGTGTTACAAGCAGTCCTCTAGCATGAATTCTGGGCACTCAATTGTGTGAGTGTGTCTGGTGTCTCGCAGTGTACATGTTTTGATTTGTGCCAGTGTGATATAATAGATGCGCGCAGTGCGTGACCCTGAGGAGCCTGAATGAGTGTGACACAACGCGCAGGAGAGTGTTACGTGTAGATTGTGGACTGTGTGCTAAGTCTTAGAGTATCAGTATTTACATCATGGGGACATTTTTCTTAAAATTGTTTCACAGTTTTGTAGATTGTTTGTTACAGGACCGTATTGTGCTAGATCAGTAGTACACTGGCAGTCTTTTGCTCTGAGAGACTTTGCCTCTCGTTGTCGTGTTCAATTTTCGTGTAGAGACGTGTGGTAGTTTCTGAATAGTTGAGGAGTTGACCTCCAGACTGTTTCTCTTAGTACCCACTCACTTTTCCACACCATTTGCTAACCGTGTCGCTATGTACGCGTATGTGAGTTGTGTTGACGTGTCGCTGTTCTATATTGTCGCTGAGATTATAAGAGGTATATTTTGTTGTGTCTTCTGTGATACGCATCATAGGATATATAACTAGAGATCTCTGTAGACTGTGTAGTCAACTTCTCATCTGTGTTCTCTGTGTTAGTTGTGAGTAAGATACTGCTCTGTCTCTAACATATTTTCAGAGTGCATTGCAGGTGTCTCGCCTGAGAGTATTTTTTTTTACATATTACCGAACAGAGTCCCTGAACATAGTGTTGATGGATAATTTGGGTTTACATCATATATGATATATAGCTCAGGAGAGATAGATAGAGAGAGATACAAACCAATAATAGAAATAATTGACTCCACCATGAATATAAATAGATCACTGGAGAGAAAATAGTGCTATAAAGTGATATAAATGTATAAGAGACAGATATAATGAGTAAAATATTCATAGTCTGAAGATGAGTGAGACATACCACAGGTTAACTGAGCTGTTCTAGAGCATTTGTTGTCTGAGAGTAAAACCGAGAGGGGTAAATTCCCAATAGTTGCCCCACTAAAATCCAACAATGTGTATTGCTCGCTATATATAAATATCGCATGGTAAATATAGATCCTCGATCATCTCTCCATAACTTAGTAAATATGAAAAGACGTTAAAAATACAGGGTGTTGTATTGGCAGTAGTGTTACTTGTTACGGGCACGGATCTCAAATCGCCCACTACCTCAGAGAGATACAGTAACACTTTCTTATTACCATATGGGTTGACGAGAGCCTAGACTTGTAAGTGAGCGATGCAGACTCGCTCGCAGATGTCCTCGGTATGCTCTCTTTACTTTCTGCCGTGTAACCTAAAAACAGATATACATTTGGTGGTACTTCTGCCGGGGTTCTTGTATATATTAGGAAAGTTTACCGATTGAGAGTATAGAGCATAAACTAATGTGTGAGTCGCTGGTCTTCTGGTGAGGCAGTAAGTAAATTTTCGAGATAGTCGACGCTCTCCCCCATGTTTGTTTAACATGCCCCAAGTAGTCAACATTTGTTTTTTGTGACAAGTATAGTATACAGAGTGTAAAGTAGTGTATATTTGATATGAAGTTATAATAATGAATTGATATATGTATAAGCTTTGTCCAATAGTAGAACACATAGTTGGTGCTAGTGGTGACGTGCGCACTTAGAGCGTCTTGTACTTTATAAGGAGTCCCGCTCGGCTCAGTTGAGGAATAAAGTGTTGGGGGACATATGGGTATGGGGTTGGCATGTTTGTAGTACGTCAGGAACAGGGCTGCTCTCCAATTAGTCCAGGTTACCAGTTGGGGGCGTTTTGGTATGTGTAGGTTTCTCCCGATCATTCCAAGACCCCTCGATGTTGGTCCAGCCCATGTATGGGGTGATGTCTTGTTGGAGGGACCTATTAAATGGCCTACATAGAGAGTTGCATTTTGGTAGTTGAAAATAGTGGAGGTCGCGCTGTCTGTTTCAGAGATGTTGATGTTAGTTAATTCAGTGGCGATATTGGATTGGAGAGCTAAGGCAGAAACTGAGTAGAGATAGGACTTTGTTGTGCCCGCCAATATGCTTGAGGGAAGCCTGTAGAGTGTACAGTACAGGGAGTACTTGTTTTGTGGGGGACTGGTGTTATATCCATACACGGGTGGGCGAAGTGAGTAGTGTGTCTGTTTGAGGGGTATGGTTATAGTGTAAAGTTGGCAGTCTGTCTTCGAGAAAATAAGTGTGTGCTCAGTTCTTGTTTATTTATGGTTTTGTTTATTAGACTACTAGATATTGTTTGAGGTCCGGCTGAAATAGGCTGCTGCTAGGGCATGTCTTTTATTGTAATATAACAGTATGCGTGTGTGGAAGATCACAAGTATTGGGCACCACAGTGTCTCATCGCAATCTTTACTCATATAGCGGCGATCCTCAGAGTATAAAGGACCCCCTGGACTGTCCACGGTGGGCGGTCTTGCTTGTTGCGCTCTCTTGTTCGAGTTGCGTACGTGAGAAAGAAGATGTAACTGTCTTTATCATGTATGATATTTGCAGTACGTCATTTGTGTGTGTGAACTATATTATATATATAAATATATCCAGTCATATGAGAAAAAGTTTAGGTCACCCATAATAATCTTTTAATATGTGTTGTGTGAGAGAAGCAGACAGGACAAGTGAGGATATCTCACAGTTGCTGAGATATATCACCCGGTGATCACTCTATACAACTTCTCATCACTTCAGATACCCCATGTGCATAAGGGATATAGCCATATTGCAAGAGAGTTCCTTTTGTTCGTACATATACCTGGTTGACTAAATTGTACTCAAGTGAGACTAACCAAGAAAATACCACTATATATTGAATGTGGATTAGTCCCAATTGCAGTGCTTAGCTCGATAATCATGTTAGTCCACAGTCTGATATAAGTTCAAACAACATGTTTTGTATATGAGTGGTCTTTATCGCGAACTCAGTCTTCTCCAGAACAAACCTCGAATCAGATCTCAGAAATACTCTAGAAAAAAACTCGCATGATAGTATAATAAAAGCAAAATGCAGAAACTGTACGAGTCCGCAAGAACACTACTTGAAATAGTCCTCATCATCGCCTCCATTCATGTAACATTGACTTTTTATGTCCAATTTATCCCTAACACCATGCTCTGTTGAGCTCCTGCTACATAAAAAGGACCACACTTTGTCATAGAAACCCAACCACTCGTGTTAGAGATTCTTTAAGAGACATAGTACAGTCTCACAAATAAATTCCATATGTGCTAAAGTGACAGTTCACTCCATAGTTGTTTAATCCATCTAGATTTAAGACTTGTAACATTCTCGCGCGTCTACCAACGTGATCATATTATATATATACTAGACCAGTACATCACTACGCTGGATGTCTCCATTGATTATTGTCATCAATTGACACTAGGCATTCAACTCTTTCTGATGAGGTAGTCTTCATCCTGTCCTTCCCTGTGCCTAGCAGAATGAGTTAATAATATATGATTAATTCCATAATTGTAAATAGTTTCTATGTGATTACAGTCATTAAGAATCATGATTAGTTCGTTTATCGATTCTTGAGTATCACAAATCAATATAGTACCATGATTACCCACCTATTATTCCTGTCTTGTTGTACTGTCGTCGTGTAGAGAGTGTAGAAGGTTGATGGAATGTGAGCCAGTATTGCCCTTTACTACCAGTATCAGCGGGAGGTGTAAGTGATTCGTTTGTTAGGCAAAGGTGTCTTTGTACTATCATAAGTAGGGTTAGCACAGATAGGCTGGTAGACTCCTACAAAGACTGGGTAGAGAGACCTCACTGTGGTGATGTTTGGGATGATCATATAGTGATAGTGTATTGTGTGTTGTTTTGTGTTTTGTGTTGTTGTGATTCGTGCTATGGGCCTGTTGGAGTGAACTGAATATATTCACTGCTAACGCACTCTGTAAGAGATATGCATACCATGTTGTTTGCGAGAGACTCTCGAATGGATAGCTCTGGTGTCTGTGCCGTTGTGGTGAAGCCTGCCGATGCGGGCACTGATATGTTCCCAAACTGAACCGTAGTGTATTAAGTGGTCATTTTGGTAGGTAGGTTAGACTTAGACCAGGTAAATGTCGACAAAGGACCTCTTGCCTCTGCTCCCAATTATGCATGTGGGAGATGCAGAGGAGAGAGAGTGATGTGAACGTGCAGGGCTCGCCCTCCTGTATGTTGTGAGTATCGCTGTGAATAACGCTGAGATCATGCATTGTGGAATAGGGGTGCCTCTCGCGAGAATCCTCGTTTGTCATTTGATAGACCTCTGGAAAATGTATATATGGAGCTGTATCGTGAATAGTTGTGTGTTGCGAATTATTAATATAGGTAGATGTAACTATTATAATGTGTCGTATAGAGAGTAGTTAAGGTCATCTGTGAACTCTGTGTACGCAGCACGCCACTCTGTGGACTAGTCTCAGCGGGGTCTTTAGCTCTGCGGTGATCGAGCGCTTTGGTAAGCAAAATGGCACAAAATTGTCTTCAAGGAAATCTGTTTGTAAACTGCCTCAGCAGCTTTATTCACCGAGCACTATGTGACAGTAGTACTGTTAAAAGCAAAACCATAAATAGGAAATCCTCAGCCATCTGGCCACTAAACTAGATAGTCTCAAAAGACCCTCACTACGTGGTCTGGATCTAACCACCCAGTTCCCACCAAAACACGTACTCCCAGTCCGGGTACACTCTACAGGCTTTCGCAGCAGCTCCTCTTGGGGCCAGAGTCTCTCAGTTCTGCTGATCTCAAACTACAGAAGTGGCAACATACGAGCCCCCTTCCATCTGTCCTGGAGTATGAGGTCATTTATGTGTAGAGGGTCTCCGAGTAACTAGCCCAATACCTGGGGCTGGACCATGGGGACTTGGAATGTGGAACAGCCACACGGTCCATCTGACAGCTGTTCTGGGAACATAAGCCTCCACCCCATAATGGCAAGCGAATTTCTCAGGGGGACTCCTGAAGTAAAACATAGTGTGCCAAGCAACAAAGCAACCAACAATGGTCGTATGAACTATATATATAGTATATATTTATATATATCAGTTATATATATTTTATGTATACTGATTGTATACACACGTTGCTCTAGAGAGGGCATGTTCAACAAGGTGGAGAGAAATGCTGATGTTGCGACAAATTTTCTGCAGTTTATATGGCAGCCGAGCAGCAAGATTAGATGACGTAATCCAAGTGGGCATCTCTCACTAATAACGGCAGAGAATAATGTATTTAGTGTGTATCTCTAGTGTAACGAGAAGGAACTCAAGTGATCTCGGGAGCGACCTCGTTGTATTACAGTGGGGTCCCCCACGCACCATATAGTGTAATAAGAAAGTGTTACTTGTATCTCTTCTGAGGGAATAGTTGTCGATTTTTGCACCGTAGTACGAATGTAACTTCTTGCCAATGAATTACCACAGTATTTTTACCGTTTTCTATTAACTTGGAGTCTCTGCGCTATTTTGGAACATTGTCTGGCTTGTTACGTTGGGTCAACTATTGTGGAATTTACTCGGTTTTATGTTCAAGAATCAATGTAGTAGAATCGCGCGAGACGAGTGGTTGTAGCTCAACAGTCTTGTTAGTGTTAATTGCTGCAGTCTTATTGCCAGAGATTTTCTACCGAGTGAGATTTCAATGGCTTTACATTTTTACCAACTGTGCAAAATGGAGCATTTTCATGATGTACAACAAATTCCAAACATGTTGGGACTCTGTCGTAATATGTATAGAAAAAGAATGTCCTCTATAAAGTCAAGGACTGCACAATGAGATTGCGGAAAATCTGTGGCCGATATTTTACTCACAACAAAAACAGAGAACACAGATGAGAAGTGGAAAGTTAGCGTTTTCCTTTTGTATTAGAAAAAAATTCTCCTCATTTAGAGAAATTGATGGCAGCCAACACAACTCAAATAAGTTGGGACAGAGGGTGCTCTGCAAATGGGTGGAAAATATGATAGGTACTAAGGAGAAACAGCTGGAGTGGTTCAATTTTCAAGTATGTCAGTACTACTCTATAGAAAGAGCATGACAGAGAGGCAAAGGTCTATAGTGCTCAGAGGAAAGTGGTCAGAGGTGTCACTAGTCCTGTTAAAAAAAATTCTAAAAACTGTGGAAACAATTTAAGAAAAATGTGTCCCATGATGATTAAATGTAAAAGACTTTTGAATAGTCTCATCTAGATCATCAATGTGTCTACCAGAGTACAATGCTTGTGGATCTACAGGTCCTCAGGGCAGCCACTGCAGTAAACAAGAGTCATACCACAAATCTAATGTGTATGGGACAGGAATAAGTGAACTGATTCTCTCAGTTGTCTTTGAAATTGTTTGCCATTGTCATTCAAACTAATAAATTAGAGCTCTACTTGTGCAAAAGAAAATGTCAAGAGAGTGCCATGGACCAACACAGTTCCAGAACAGCCACTGTCTTCTCTGAGCAAAGACTGCTATATTTGTCACAAGTGAATGCAGCAAAATTAGAAAAACTCTTGTCTGTAGTCATAAAATGAATCAAAAGTTTTAATTTTTTTGTGAAAACCACAGACAGGTGCGGGCAACAATGGGTTAGTGAGGTTAGGCAATCACCTGTGCGCCGCTTCATCCCATGCAGAAAAGGGGCGCAAAGAGACATGGAGTGGGCTTACATTTTCCTTAGAGGGGTGCTAGATGCCTGTATGTGCCCGATAAGGCACACCAGCCTTATAAAGTTTAGATCATGGGCAGACAATGTTCGCAAAAGCTGTGTTCTCCACATGGTATGGAGTTGCTTTTAATGACTATGGACTGAAGAGCAGGCGGGAAAGATGCTGACACTTCAGACAAGAAAAAAGGAGATGCTACACAATGGTGTGCACATTAGAATAGTGGTATGTTTCACACTGTGTAATTGTGGGCTGTGTATTTAATTATGCTGTAATGTGCCAAGTTACCGGGGCGCTCCCCCAAGCAATGCATGGGTTAAATGTCATAGCACTCATGAGTGAGCTTAGGATATTCATTGCACGTATTGCCTGACAATGTTACTGCGCGATCGGCAAAAGAAGTGACATGGGAGGTGATTGGAGGCTGTGCGGAGCGCTGTAGGAAGTACACGTTGGCCAGCGCCGGCCTCACCTACCCCACTGCAGGTGTATCTCAGCTGCGCATATCTGTAAGGGTTGTATGGTAACACTGTCGTATGTTATATACAGAGATCCACTTAGATTTCGAAGCATAATTTGAGCGCTACAGTGCGAGCTGTTGAAATATGTCCTGTAATTATGGTATCCATAAGCTCTCATCGCAGAGAGTTTTATGATTGTGAGTCTTGTGTTTCTTCGCCCTCCGCGTAGATTAAACACCGGAAAAAAGACGTGACATGGTCACTTCATTTCCGCCATATATGTACTCGCGCAGGATAATGAAAAATGGTAAATAATCAGCACGCTCTTGGAGCGTGCACAGGTACACGCTGCAAGACGCCATGTGACGCATACCCTAAGGCTATGTTCACACGGCTTAATTGCGGGACGTATTTCGCCCCGCAATTACGCCGTGTGTACGGGGGCGGGAGTATAGACATTCATTGTTCTGCCGTGTATATGCGTGAATAACTGACCATGTCACTCTCTCCCCGCTCGACAATGAGGAGACGTAATCCAAGTTATGATTACCGTAATGACTGGACGTATTTCTTCCACGTAACTCGCACAGTACGGCCAAATTACGGGCTGAAATACGTCCAGAATAAGCGTGTGAACATAGCTTAGGGTGTGCTCTCACGGTGTAAATTGTGATTGCGTACAGTTAAACGCAACTGTATCGCCCGTGTGTTTTGGGGGTCGCGCTGATCAGCACATATTCCCAAAGCACGGGTGGGCCTGCCCCATTGACATGCATTGACATGTCACTTATCTCCCCGCGCGTTACAACGATTGTATTATACAGTGCGCGGGGGGGAAGCGTAATCCATAGCTCTCTATGAGAGCTATGGAGTTACTCGTAGTTTGCGTCGGCACGCATTTCGCCGCGATACTGAATGCGCATATACATGCTGAAATACGCGCTTTTTTGGGGGGGGGTTAAAGTGCGCCAAAATAAAGCGTTGTGAACATACCCTAACGACTCAACTCTCATCTATGTTCTTGTTGTGCCTAATACAGTGTTTCCAATTTCTTTGGAATTCAGGTTGCATACGTTAAAACAAATGCTGTTAATGTGATGTGAACAAGGGTCTATTATAGTGACTGAATTCAGATTAAGAAAAATCGATGGAAAGAAAGAATGCGATGTGCCGGGTATGATGTGACTTTAGAGAAACACGTTTGTGTTTACGTAGTAAGAAATCGAAAGGATTGCTGTGCTGGTTAGAGTGGAATGACACGACTAGATTGTGGCCTATCAGACAGATGACATGGTCTTGATCATTTCAAGTAAAGGCTTTGCGACTTACAAAGTGGAAACGAAGTAACAGACGCTGTCATTCGCTTTCAAAAGGGATGTATGATTTAGTGAAACAAAATTGTAGAAAAATTCAGATCAGGGTGGAATGTGCTGTGATATAAGATAGAGGGCGTTCAGGGGAGCCGACAGCTTAATCTAGACAGCGTTAACATAAAAAAGATCATGACAGGAGGTTACGTGGGAGATGTGTCCTCAAAGTGAACTAAAAATGTGGTTAAAGATAGTGGCGCTAATGATGAACACCGTAGAAGCAAAAAATTCCAAACACTAAAATTGCATGTTTTTTAGTGGTGCATTTGCATCCCTAAAAATTGAAATAGAAAAGAAATGATAAATGAAAGTTAGACATTCGATTCTCTAAAATGCTGCTACCAATAAAAGTGACACTTCACCTTGCATAAAGAGAAATTTTTTGGGGGGGGGGCCGCCTCACTCTAAGTCTGTAGGTGTTAGTACAATAGAGATAGCTCAGCTAGATGGTTGCAGAAAGATCGGCGCCACCGCCATTGGAGCGCTTGAATTGTATTCATATAAAAGGTGGTAGACTCCTATGCGTAAAAAGTGGTGTTTATCGCTTAAAAAGTGTCATGTCTGTCTGATGATGTGGGACAGTATAAATGTAGAAGCGCTTTTGTAAAGATTGGTTGCTGTACCTCTGCTCACTTGGTTTAGAGATATAAGCATTCTCTATAAATCTGTCTTCTATTTTGCATGTTGCTGAGAGATCAGAACGCCCCTGGTCGATTCTCACACCCTTGAGATCACAGCCCCCTGAGACTGTGAATTGGTGGCTTGACATTTGCCTCTTCAGACTTGTAGAGGGATAACGCGTCTGTAGACAGGGATAATGCCCTGAGGCCACGCCCCCTGCACAGTGATTAGGCTGCCTGTGCAGACACTCTGTGTTTACTAGTCCCTCTGAGGCTGTTAAGAGAATCGATAGTGACCAGGGCTGCTGCGGCTCTATGTACATCTCCCAGCTTTAGGGTCAATGTACTGGGCAATACTGGCAGTTTAAGGGGCAGTTTGCCAAGAGGTTGTTTCTACCTCCTCACGGTCAGCCAATCCTTAAGTGCTACTTGAAAAGAAGGCGTTTCTGTTCCTCAGACGCGAATGCAAGCCCCGCCTCCTGTTATGACTCGTCAGTTGCCCTGTAAGAGTATAACATGAAAGGATTCAAGACTTCATCTGTATAAGCATGCGCTCTTATTAGCGCTACAGGTGATTAGTGATTAAACCTGATCAAGACAGAGAGTTGGGAGAGTCAGAGAGCTACCACAGATTCAGTTTGTTTTGCTTTTTTTTTCTTTAAATTTGTACACATATGTAATGATATTGAAAATATAGAGTTGACATCTATAATTTTATTCATATACACACACAAGGCTCCCCTATATAGTGTTCCTTATCCTTGCAGTCACACCAAGCACACTTTCCAACATGATAGTGGATACAATGCAAGTATATTCTGGGGGATGAGACATGAGTATGTGTATATAAGTATCATTATAGAGAGTTGCTCACTATAGATATATTTTAGGTCTCTTACATATGTGTGGTATGTTTAGGGGAAAAAGAATATTTGTGTACTGTGAGGGACTAGAACTCCGCGCTCTAAAACCCTTCGTTCGTAAAGAAGCAATAAAGCTAACTGCTGCTGCTCTAGCCTCTTGACACACCAGCCCAAAGTTAGTTACAAGATGAGCGAAGAGGCCTTCTCTCATAGCTGATTTGCTTCTCCCCATTGTTTCACTCACATGTCATTGACAGCAAGCAGAGGTGTCTTTACGGTGAAGCTGAACATTTGAAGTTGGAGTAAAGATCTCTGCCTGTTGTCAGTACAATTTGATGAACCCCATAGAAGTAACAGCTGCTGCTTTTCAGTTTGTGTGTAAACTAAGAACCATATGACAGGTGTCTTGCTGGAGTTTGGATCTGCAAGGCTGCAGACATGAGCAGCGCAGCAGGCTACAGAAGACTGTTATATCCAGGACAAGCTTCTGCATACCCTGCTTTAAGAACAAAATGGATGATGTCACAGTTTCTTTCAGTGGGGAGAACACGCCTCCGGGGAGGAAAGACACGCTGCTGACAGGAGAGACACGCCTGCTGGAAGGAGAGACACGCCCTGGATTTCAAACTCAAATCTGAGAAAAATTAGTTGAAACAGCACGAGCAATTCAAACGATAACACCCCTTTAAGGGTATGTTCACACGGCTTATTTGTGCGTGTAATTGCGCGTGTATTTCCCGCATGTTGCGCTTTATAAGCAGACGAAATGTGCGCCGCAATTACAGTAATTCATAGTTTCATAAGAG
Organism: Phyllomedusa bahiana; assembly: GCA_025379985.1. Classification (NCBI taxonomy): domain Eukaryota; kingdom Metazoa; phylum Chordata; class Amphibia; order Anura; family Hylidae; genus Phyllomedusa; species Phyllomedusa bahiana. Next base: position 22,473 of record JAODAL010006294.1, on the reverse strand, counting down.
AACTATGGCATTACGCCATCGTCTCCCTGCGCGTACGCGAATACTAGATCGTATTGTACGCGCAGGGGTGGGAATGTTGACATGTCAATTGTTCGTGCGTAGCGAAGTAAATGCCTCCGAGTATTGCATGTCAATGGTGGCTAGGGACGTTGCTTTGGGAGTAATTTAGGTGCTGATCTTGCTTGCGTGTGTTCTCCTCACAGCTCAACACCCGGAGTATTGTGGCGCGTACTATATTAAGAGTGTGAAACTACCTATTAAGGGTTAGAAAAGAAACCAATGTTCTAATAGCATCAATATGTATTTAGTTTATGGAGTGAGATAGAAATATTATGTCAAATATAAAAACAACTGGATGGAAATCATTTCTTAAAAAGGTGGGAGAGCACTGGATAATGTAGTGTAAGTAGCAAGGCAAGTACACAGTGCACTTAAAGATTTTTTAAGTTATGCAATAAAAAATTTGCGTCAATCTACGGGAGTACGCAGCATTTATGTGCAGCAAAACTTGTACGTATACTTAATAGATAAATACATATACAGACGCGCAACTACGCAATTGAGTACCATTGTAATATAAAATGCTGTCAGGTAAACAAATACTGAGGCAGCACAAGCAGTATTCCCAGAAAAAGTGACCAAGTGCAATATCATTCAGTATGAGCTGAATGCATTACCCCAGAATGACATACAGCACTCATCGCGCGTTTCAATCTTATTTTACCAGGAGGTGATTGCCAAATATCTTCAGATATAAGATATGTGTGCTTATAGAGATTATTTGCATCACCTCCTGACAAAGGCAGGATCGAAACGGCATCGAGGTGCTGTATGTCATTCTGGGGGGGTGATGCAAATTGTCATACTGAATGAAGAAGTTGCATATAATCCATATTGGATCACTTTTTTCTGTGTACTGGTCTGTTGTCTTGCTGCTCCGTATTGTTTACTGACAGACTTATATATTACAATGCACCCAATTGTAATTTGCACTTGTATATCTATTTATTTATTTAGTTTATCTATAATAGTAAGATGTACAAAATTTGTTGTATGTGTCATATAGTGTGTATTACATGTACTTGATCGAGTTTTCGAGAATATAAAAGAATGTGTATTTAAAATTATATGACACTGCCCCCTACTGGCCTAATTAGTCATTTTGCGTTCTCCTATCCTTTTTTATTACAATGTTGAGTAGTTTCTGTGTAATCTGTTGTATAAGTTATATATTTTATCTACCTGTGTGTGAATGTTGTTTATGTGGGTGATTTGTTGGTGGTGTAATGTAGGATTTAATGTGAGAATTTGTTCTCACCCCAGCGTAACTAATATTTTGTGCTATTGAGAGCATGGTGGATGTCTTCACATCTGACCATATTAGGTTGGTATAACGTGCTTAATAGTAATGTGCAATACACCTAGATTAAATACGCTAAAGTAATGATGTGTCTAAAGTGGGCTCCCCTAGTGGTGGCCTTCCATGCAGCCAGCATTTTACCATGTGTCCTATCTCTAGCTGATGTACAGTAAGGAGAGCATTATCTCGGGCCAGGACAAGGCATTTTGTTGCTCTAGGAAAAGAGGGCACGTGGCGCTCCCGCCTCACCACTTCCAGAAAGTATGCAAATTCGCCTGGTCCTGGACTCTGGTGCCCTCAGGCTGTGCTTCACTCAGCTAGGTGAAATGGGAAAAAAAACTGATTGCACGTCATCTATTTTGGGGGGAGAAGCTGTGGTACATGACAATGTGATGACATGCCTGAGAGAGTCTGGAGTGTAGGGCATTATGATTTGAAATATTTTGTTTTGTCTTGCAGCGCCATTTTCTGAGCCAAGAACTTTTGTAAATGGTTTGTCGTGTACTACAAGGAGCTCCATGAAGGGGTGAGAGAGTATTTCATTGGGGTGTAACCTTCGGTCGGGATACCCTGCGAACTTCTGTGTGTTGTATTACTTGTTTTCTCTCGCTGTCTGTATTATCTTTTGTCTTTGGGGAGACAAAGGAGAGCAGAAGCCAAACCGCAGATGCTCAATTTTGCAACTGGTGATTTATTATGGTGTTTCACTGTGCTGGATGTATCGCTCGGTTGCTATTATTACTATGTCGGACTTTTATGGAATGTTCACACGGTGCACTGGTTGCCGTAGTCGGTATCGCGCCGCGCGTATGTGATCGCGCGTGCTGATTTTGGAAGTGTACGCATTGCAGTTGTTCAGGTACTGTGCCTTCAGCTTTCTCACCATCGCGGGGCGTAGTAAGCGCTGCTGCTAAAGAAGTGATCTGTCACTTCTCTCCCCCGGCGTACAATTGTTGATGCAGAGTTTTACACTACTGGGGGAGGGATGGAATAATTCAGAGTAGCTCCGGTCCACGGTGTGAACTATGTATTACTCGTAACTTGCGTGTGGTGCATTTCGAACCGGTAGATTTTAGAGTAGCTTGACAAATACATGAGTGAAATGCGACGCCGCAATTTATAGACAATGTGATGAACAATGACCCTTGAGATCTGTGATCAATGGCAGATGGCAATGTCAGTATTATACGCTAAATTGTTATTGTTAAAATATGATAGACAAAATAGGAATTCTAGAGAAGACTTTTGTAAGTATTTTTTGTACTTGTTTGAATATAAATAATATTTTTAAATTTAGTCTATCCTTTTAAAATAGGGGTTTTGCCACAAGACTGTAATGTTGACGTGGGATCCCTCCAAAAGGGGGCATTTAGATTCACTTTTCTAAATATATGTGATTACAAAAATTGCAGAGTCGGAGGAGAGCTACAGGCTGCCTTACCTGCCCTAGAGTTTTCTAAAAGCTTCTATTAGAGTTACGACCTGCCAGGGTGTGCATGGCTCAACGGGCTCGCACAGAGAGACCACTTGCTGTATCTGTGTGGAATGAGGGGAGCTGAAGGAAGCTTTCATGTTAGCACCGGGTAGAAATATGTTGTCTTTTGTATACTGAATCCACTTGTTTGTAGTTTGATTATTTGAGAACTATTTCACACTCGATACTCCTTATGCATGGCTCTGTGCTCTGGCTTGTTGTCTCTCTGTGTCTTCTGCCTTTAGCTCAAGAACGTGCTGGCAGCGCGCGCTTACATTTGAGATTTTTTGGCAGATAAGGCCCGTTCCTGGGCAAGAAGGCGCCCGCACTTTAAGTCACTGCTCTGAAGAACTAGGCAGGCAAACAGTTATGTATGACAGAATAGTGTACAATTACAGCTCCCCTATTACACCCTTGGAGCCTTCATTAGGTTTCCTGGCTGCCATGTTTGCTAGTCAGCCACCCGCAACGGGGGAGCCGACTGGGGGTAGGTGGTCCCCCTCCTGATTATTCTGCTAAAAATGCCACAGTCACATTAATCACAGGATATAAGTAGTTAGACGGCGGGATCAGAGTGACATCCAACTTGCATCCACTAAGGACAGGTGCCAACTGTAACTAAACAGCCAACACCCACCATGTATATAATGGGCTCAGCTCCTGAGCCACGTATATAATTGTGCCCCCTTGTGACAGCCTGGAGGAAGGAGGTCCAAGCGGTTGCCTACCTGTAGCCCTGCATTTATTATGTTAATGATTAAAGATATGTTGAGATGCCAAACAACAACTTCAGCGAAACCAAACAGGATTTTCTCAGGATAGTCTCGGCATTGTTTGAAACCTATGAATATAGCTGTTTGAGTGTTTTAATGATTATCATGTAAAAAAAAAAAAAATGATAGCAAAAAATACCAAAACAGACTAAAGCAATATAATACAAAAGGCCCCAGTGCTATATGTAAAACGCTTATAAAACCAATAGGATGCAAATATCACCATGCCCACAAACAGTCTACCACCTCCCACGAGGTCAATGGGTTTTATTGCTATAAAGCTTAGCTGTAGCTTAGCTCGAGGAAACGAGTCTCTAAATCTTAACAAAAACCATCACACAACCCCCACCAAAACAAAAAAAAACCATACCCACACCCCAAAAAAATCATCAAAAATAACACCACCACTCATTCCGTTTTAATCTTAACCCTTCCTCACCCTCTACACCCATCCCATCACACATCCTTCCTCTTTCTTCATACTCTTAAACACACCTCCACCATCAACCACACGCGCTACTTACACAAAACACCAAACATTCACCCCCCACTTGCACATCCAAATTTAACTTTCCTCTTACACCCCCTTTACCCACTGTTACACCCCAATCCAACAAAAAAAAGTCCTCCCACTCACCATCATCCGCCCTCACTGTATGTACTGTATGCATGTCCTACCATCCTCCCCCTAACAAATCCCCAACCGACATCCTCCACCTAAAACCTCATACACACCCTTCATGTCTTGGATCATAAACAATCTGAGTCCCCTCTAATCACTTTCCTATCAGTACGCCTCCATCCCTATATCTCTCCCCATCTAGGAACCCCCCTGTGTCTCCCCCTCGGGCCATCTACTATGTGACTTCATCAACACCTTATACTCTAAACTCCTCCCACAGCGCCCAGATCACCCTGCAAAAAACTCCATCGTCTCTGTGTGTCGACATCCATGAAGAGACCACCTCCAAGAAAAGAAACCAGACCGAGACCACCACCACTCACCAATATTCTGTGTAACTATCAATAATACTAACAACTGACACCGAAAACAGAAATACAAGATCACAATGCATCTAAACACTACCCACCTACTCCGTGTACACCATACTACACTTCAACTTTGCATCTTCTCCTCCAGTAATCGCCATCCATCAAAACCCCTCCAAACTCTCACCATCAAACTCCTGTCCCTCATACTCATGCACAACCCTGTTCTCCTATATGACCCTTATTCCGTTACCCTAAGAGTAAACAACACACGTTCTCATAAAACATCTCCATCACATTATCACCAATGTAGTCCTATTGCCTATCTCCTTTCTTCTTCCCATAATGTCAGCCCACAATCCACAATACTCCATTGTTTATCACTATATAAATCACACACCCCCAATTATAACCCCAAACCTATCTACCAGAACATCCCCTATATCAGTCCGTGTCCATGTGATTTTTACTCCATAGTGTGTCATCCATTGTCCGGTAAACTATACAAACCCTCTGTCGTGTGTGTCCTATACCTGTCACTAATCATCTGACCTAAGTATTCACTCCTGATTCTATACACCGTATGTTCCCCCATCCTTCAACCCCCCCTTAATCCCCCACCCCCAAATAACACTCCCCAATCATACACCGCTCCTCCCCCCCCCCCACAACCCCCCCTTGTACAAATCCCCGACATCCATCCCCATCTTAACTCCTCTGCACCCCCCCTACCCCCAAAATTCATCACACAACCCAAACCTGTCCCCCCTCCCCCCCCCCCTACACCTTAAACAACAATTCACCAAACCCAACACCTACAAAGTTAGACAGTGACTGATTCTAATCATACAACAAAAAATAACACAATCTGTCAAACTCAAAGAACCCCCAAAACCACAATATCAACACAACCAAAAATACAAAGTGTCCCACCCAAATGTGTGCTGTTGTCCCCATAATCAACCTACCCTCAAAACAGTTCTCCAAACACATATCTCCACAACAACCCAACATGACCTCCCTCATGGAACCCTATTCCAACCTTTAACATAAATACTATCCACAAACAATACCCTCTACCATCACAACAACACATCCAAAATACAAAAAGACCACACAATAACACAGCCAAAAAAACTGATACAAAAATACCTACCCTATCACCTCCTATCAACCAAAACATAACATAATGAACATCAGAGAATACTAAACACTCTGTCTCCCCATAACAAAGACATTCACAAAAATATCAAAAACCCCAACATAGAGACAATATCCCCTAGTAATTATACTCATGTTTAACAAAATCAGAACCCCATCTAAATTTAATTATATACATTGTCCCCACCTATAAAAAAATTACATCAAAATCAACCTCATGTGTATCTGCTAACCATCCCCCTCCCCAAACCCAAGAATTATCACTGCACTCCTCGAGAGTAATCTGATACACCCACTATGAACAGAAGACAACACTGTACCCCTCATCTTCACACCTAGTCCTGTGATCCCCCTATCACTAATATCGTGAGTTACATGTCATAGTGTGTGTATCACTCACTTGTTGTCACATCTGTATCCAATCTCACGCTCTATCCTGTGTGACGCCCTCTCTCTGTCCAATGACTCTATCACTGTCTCTTGATCGTATTGCGCAATACTAGCCTAGGTGTCCACTTCACTATACTTTGTTGTGTATATCACACTCGACTAATAAACTGTTCGCAAATGCCCGTGCATGAGACTACAATCCGTGTTGTGTCAGATGGCGACCCTCCAGTAGCCCTCCACAAATATATATAACCCCCATACCCCCCTCCCCCACTACTCATATGTTCCACCCCTAACCCTCCATCCCCCCATCCCAATCTTACCCCCATCTTATTCCCAAACAACCCCCTTTTCCCCCCTCCCTCCCACTCCCCAATACTACCTCCAACCTTCCGTCACGCGTGCTTCCTATACCCCAATTTCCACTTTCCCCACAACAAATTCCCTCCTCTTTCCCCCCCCACCATAGATATCGTCTACCTTAACTATGATAAAGAGACGCATCGCACTCTCATCAACATCCCTCTGTAAGAACCTCTCGCAGAAGACTCCTATGCGTCCCCCACATAGACCCCCACCGCAAGTATATACACACACAACCTAGACTCCTCTAGAGACCGCCTGAGTACCCATTAACTAACACCACCCTTTTGTATGATGCCTCTACCATATGAACCTCCTCCAGTCATAAATCTGACACACCCACCCCACATGCATAATGCCAGTTGATAGCACTAACACACTCTCCTGATGTGTGAACCTCATCCTGTACCTCTCTCACCCACCACTAAAAAATAATAGTCTGTGTGTGAAACCCTAAACCCCCCCCCCAATAATTACCTTCTTCTAATATTTATTTCCTTATCCCCCACCTCTATATACCAATAGAGAGTCACCCCCGCCTCCCCGCTCAGAGCCCACAAAACCCCTTGTAAACCCCCCCCACCTTCTTGTCACTAATACCACTCTCCCAGTGTGTCAGTGCGTCCCATATGTCCCCTCCCCAGTGCTCTCCTATCAATAAAGAATACAATGTGTTGTGTAAATTCAAACATTACCGTCCTTTTTTGATCACTCAAATCCCTCAAAGATAGATCGCCAATCAATAATAAAGTGAAACAACACCTTAAGTACCACCAAAGAAAAATGTATGTGACAAAGATCTAACCACAACTCTCGAAGTTTGTACCCCCTCTGCTTTTGATACCACTATTTCAAAAGAATCTGACTACATACCTGCCTCGCATCCCCCAAATTTCATACTGCACCCTAATGTATCACTCCACTCTCATACCACACTCTCATTTATATGTACTGCCATTCCATTCAAACAATGCAACAATCTCGTGCCATCCAATTACCAGTTGCAGTACTCAAGTTGTACTCCCGCCTCTTCCCACTAACGTCTATTCCTCCAACATTCCTCCAAAAAACTCCAACCCTCTCCCATATCACTTTCACTTCCCCACCCAAACAATATCAGTCCTCGTACCTGTAACACAACCATAAAATGAAGCTCAGTCATTAACATCTCCCATTACTACACCTCCTCGTCCTTTGTTCCCCTCTCATTCACGGCGCATATGAAATCTAACCTTACCACAATAAATAAACGTGATCCTGTGTTAGTTCCTCATCACTCCCAAGATCCTCCTTACCCCCCACCCATATTACTCCTCCAATATCCTATACCCTCACCCACTTCGTCACCCTCCTGTGACCGTTGCTCACTACAGACTCCTTATGTCTACCGTGTATTGTGATCTTACCCTTTCTTACTTTGACCACAACAACACACCAATCCACCAGTCTGTCATTATATGGTACCCCCCTACAGACCCCCTACCACCCCCCCATGTTACCAATACCGCGCATCCTAAATCCTAACTATCTATACCCCCCCACACCGAACCTCACCCCCCAACCATTTGCCCCCCACCGTGTCCACTATTAACCAACGCCCAGAAAAATCCCCTTTTACAACCGTACTATATACTTGACCTCGTGTACCCCAAACATATACTTTCCATCAACCTAACCTCATACATTCCCTAGTATATCACGTATATATCACCCCTCCCCTTACCATTTCCTTTCATTAACTGAAAACTGTCCCTCCTAGAGACCTATAAAGTAACTCGAGTGACACATTCACTGTGATCTTCGTTTCCCCCCTACACACCTCATACCATGCATCAGTCTTTCGTGTCCTTAACAACAGAGCATCCACCTACTCCCCGCCCGTGTGCTCTCCCCACCTCTGCTCGCATGACGTCCCGTGAAATCACACATAACATTCATACTTTGAACTATAACAACCATTATAAAAATATACCATCACCCTCGCCTCACATATCATACCACCAGTCTCCTCTGTCTACCTCCATACACTATCCTCTCATAACCCCAACCCCACCGCCCTCCCCCCCCCCTCTCCGCCCGCCGCCCCATCCATATACAGACGTCCATGTCTCTCCTCCTCCATTGTACTCCCCCACTCCCACTCCATCATAAACGTCATCCCCTTTCCACCAAACACCCCCTCCAAATTCCCAACACAATACCGGTGGTGTAAACCACTATATTACCCACCCAACTCCACCCCTAACACTAACCCATAATGTCACCACAACAAAAACACCCAATGTTCACTGTACTTGTCCCACATACAGACAACCATCCACTCCCCCTACAACAACAACAAACTCATCCGTCTACCACCTACAAGACCCACCGATGTTGTAGTGATCCCGATAACCAGTCCCACATATTCTTCTACTCCCTCCCCATCCCTCCTACCCAGCCGTGCCCCTCACTCTGATTCCTGTTGCGCCACTCCAAACCTAACGTATCCCTCAGACATCCCATCACTACACTCAACCCTCCTGTTGACCTGCTGAAGCACGTCTCTCAACCGTCTGCCCCCACATATCACCCACTCACCCACCAAACACCAAACTCTCCCCCATCTCCCACCTCTCCCCAACCTCTCCCCTCCCCCCCCACTCTCCCTGTGAGTTCCCCCAACCTCTTACACTATACCGCCACTCGTGTACTCAGCCACCTCCTCTCTCACCCCTCCTCTGTACACACTACGCACTACCACACTCCCTCTCCATCTCCTGACTGTCTCCCCCTCACATTATGCCACACCACTCTCTCACCCGCGTTGCACCCTCCGTCCTCCCACTGTCAAACACCGCCCCCACCTGTACTACGCTCCACACGCGCTACACATACTACCTACTCACCTCACACTCCCTTATACTCCGCCAAACCTCCTCCCCTCCCCCCCACCTTTCACTCCTCTTACCCAATCCTATTATATCATGTCGTGAGTCAACTCCCTCTCACCATTCACCGCGCGCACCTCCCACTGCACCTCCCACCCCTATCTTGCGCTCCTAATAAAATATCCATACCCGCATCACCTCGTCCCACTCCTCCTCACAACCTCTCCCCACCCCCCCACCTCTCCCATGCCCCTCTCCCCCATACAATCTCTCCTCAAACCAAACATTGAAATATCACATTCACCCACCCCTCCTATTGAATACAACTAATCACATCTAACATGTGTTGTAATTAATTGTACATATAACAGCCTCAAGTGTTAATAAATCTCACCTCAATTAATCACAATTAACATCAATTAAATCACATCTAACATCAATTAATTATGTGATGTGTTGTTAAGTGCTTAATGATAACATCTAGACACAGCAAAATAAATCACCTGTCTGAGATCCCCCCTCCTCCTAAGAGAACACTACGACCACCGTCCTCCCAACTACTACACCTCTCGCTCACTAGAACCGACTGTGTGCACTGCAATACCACTATACGCATCCTCTGAAAGATCATCCATACTCACGAACAAATCCTCATTCTCACTCCACACGTCTCACCACGCTATCCTACACTCCTGTGTCCGTGTGTCGTCCACTCTCACTAACTGTACCGACATCACCATCATATTTGCTCTCATAGTGTTTGCGCCCCTAATCTATCCTCAATGACTCCTCATCAATGTACAAACCTCAATTGAAATGAATAGTACTAATACGCGTTTACATGCATACCCCCCACTAACAATTGCTATGTCAAGACCATGATGTGTGTATAACAACTACTTACCCAATCATGTTAGAATGAAACCCCCACCTACCCTGCGTGTGCATATTATGCCCCCACCACACACACCCTCCAATTTCATCAGACTATCCCAAAATAACCACAACGCCCTCACTTACTGCTCGCCTCCTATAAAAACAAACTATCAAAGACCTATTCAAATCCAATCCTCCAAACCATAACAACAAACACACAAATCACATATCTCACCTCATTTTTCTATTATATCAAATAAATCCAATCCTCACCATATCCCTCCTTCATCCCAACCCCATTCCAGAATATCATGCCAGTATACTCACCCACAGATAGTCACGCGTGCCGTGATTACCTGCCTAAAATAATGCGCCTGTCATGCCCATACTGTCAGTGTGTTGTGACCTACTCACATAATCCAACACGCTCGCCCCGATTACCCACTAGCTACTCCGCCCAATCATAGGTCAACACCCAGCCACACCAGTATATGTATATAAAAAAACTCTACACTAATAACTCAGAACGTGTACGTGAACACCATCAAGTGTGACTGTACATCAAAAAAATGAAAAAGTGTCCCTCACTCTAAATTCTCCGTATGTCCCCTAGCTTGTGAACCGTTGCGCGCTCAACCACAACTCGCCACTCTCCTTTCAAGTATGCTACATGTATCGAAGGATGAACCCCTCACCTCCTACTGTCCGTGTCACCCTTACCCCATTAATGTCATTCTCTAGCCAATGTCTTCCCTCCACAGTATGACAGACACTCCAGCCGGTGTCCTGATCACGACCACTATAGTGAAACTCCCACGCTTTTCACTCCGCATGTCGCCCTCACAAGCCCGTCTACTTTGTGTCAACCACTCTTCACCACATTGAATGATCCACTAGCACACTGCCTATAATACCCTCAATAAGACGATACCCCCCAATCACCATCCCTCCCTCTCTGTCCACCCCACAGTCCTATCCCTAACCTGTGACCACCAAAGAGACCTCACCCTCTACCTCCCCCACTGTGTATGGTTTCCCTGCCAACAAGAATCGTCGTCATCCCCAACTCTACCGTGCCACACCCCACTGATCGTGTGCCCTCCCACTCCTCGCTACAACTCTCTTCCAACACATCCCATATATTCTCAGGACCATGTCTACATACCCCACACCCAAATGACCCACACTCCCCTCCGACACCTTCCACACCTATCCTACATGCATGTCTACTATAAGACCCCACCTAGTGTCTGTGTGTGTCTAGTCCCCACTGTCTAAGCAACCGTCTGCGCACAACTAGTCACTTGTATCCACCCACTCTCATATATACTCCTCTAGAACGTAGAACACAGTATTTTGCACACACAGTTGTATCCTTCTCACATGTCTTGTCCTGGAGATGTACTCTCGCAAAACAAACAACACAGAAGACTCTACCCCATGTACATCTAATCTCCATACTTCAGCTCTCACTATACCCCACACACATGACTCATACTCTTAGTGATATAAAACTCCATCCTACTCACTACCGTGCACCTAACAACTCATACACCAATCAACTAATAAGACTATCATATACACAATCCCCCAACCTCACGACCACTAGTGAACCCCACTCCAGCTTGCATCACTAACACATATCGTCATGAAACACCGCTTCTCCCATAAATAATCCACCACATGAATTCTCTTGCACATATTGTGCTACTTCTACTACGCCACCGATACTGACTCAGACCCACACGTCCCAGTAGTTTATGCTTCTAGCATCCCCACTATACACGATCCATGGCCCTGTGTCTAGAACACCCACAATGAACCTCTATGTTGTAGACCCCAATAATGTGTACGTTTTACTATCCACTCCACAATAACCATTAATAATATCCCTATGAGTAAGCTGCTAAAACTATCAAACCAAAACACTGACTCCCTAAAATGTATATCCCCAGTGTGTGTCACCTTAATTTCACCCTCCACTCAACGTCCCTATCTGATAAACCAACATACGACTTACTTGTTCGACTTTCCACCCGCATGAATACTCCAGTTGATCTGTACACGTGAATCCCTTACTAATCACTCTCTACTTACCTACGAAGTGTCAGCCCTGTGACGATCACTGTTGTACTCATGTGCTCATACTGTCACCACCAATGTTACTCAGTCACACTGTACCATCATCGTTACATAAGACAGTGCCCACAATACCCGTCCTTAATAATGTCGCCATAATGCCCCTACTCATCCATAACTAATCATAGTTGTAGTCTCTCCCCTTAGACTCACTGTTATATCAGTGCCCACCATCTAACATCTCGCCCTTATAACCCCCATACGCTCTCTCACGCTAGAATTCCAATAATCCATTAAGTCATCCCCTTCAAGTCCCTTGTTTATGTAGACACCATAAAAATGAAAAATGATGTGAATAAAACACTAACACCCACATACAAGTGTTGTGTACCACACATGACCGTCCACATTGCCCGAGTCATAGTACATAGTAATGATCTAACAGCATAATGTATCACTACACACACACTTACTGTCACAACAAATGTGCGTTTACCTCTCGCCTATCACCCTAACTTGAACTACACCAGTCCTACCTGTCATTATCGCACTGTGAGTGTCACGCACTATTAGTTGTGTACTGAACGATCTATTGTAATAATTTGTGTCAAAACCCATGCTATGTGCATTGACATATGAGTACTGTCGCTCGCAACACAACGCACTCTATCAGCACTATAGTCGCTATTGCACCAGGACATATTCTCATTCACTATGCCAACCTTGAACACACTCCACTCTAATCCAGTCCTTCATGTTTGTGCTGTTGCGTTGTCATAACTAGGTTTCAGACTACCTCGCCCCTTCCTTCCTCTTCTTTATTCCTCTGTGACATATCCCTATGGTTTCCCTTGTACTACACAGCTTCGACCTCAATTCTACAGTAAGCACTCTTTGTAATCAACCTTGCCAATTGAATATACATTCGCATACCTATAGAGAACTGTAAAAAAACTAAGATTATAGCGATGTTACGTAAATCATGTTTGTAATAGTAACAAAATAAATTCTACCACACATTGTGTTCCTCGCACATCTGTCACATCTAATCCTGTCAATCAAATGCCAGTTGTGTTGTTGTGATGATGCTGTATAAATTTGGTCACAGTGTAAGAGACTATTATCTAATTGATTCGTAGCAGATTCTGTTAGTGTATCACATGTTTGGACTGCCTCTTATGTAGGTCATGAGATGTTTGTATAGGACTGTGCTGGGGAGTCTGTATAGCACCAATCTCTCAGAGGAATGTCACCTACTAAATAGGAGCAGCTGTAGAATGTCGCAAAAATGGATGATAATAATAATATGCTCTCTACGGAGGTATCTCAGATATGTGGTGAAATGTGAGACGAGGTGATGGATTGTAGAAGTGTGGCGTAGCGTTGCCGCGCAGCGTGTCGCAACTCATAACTTGTGCATAACCCGACGCGCTGTTTGATCAGTAGAGTGTAGGGCGGACAGTGAGGAGAGCACTCAACCTCGCATAACCAGGCAGATAGCACCTTCGCGTTAATGAGCGACGCATGAGATCTCTGGTCCTGTAGTGCTGTGCTTCCCTGATTTGTTGTTGTGGTTTGAGAAGGGAGATGAAAGAGCGCGTTTGATGTGTGTAATAGAGTGATGTGTGCGTCACGCTCCATAATGTGTGTTGCGTGTGGGCTGAGAGAGTCGCACGATAGAGTGTTAATTGTGTGTGTAGTAGTTATAAGTCGAGTTTTGGCGGAAGTGGAGTCATGTGGAGGTGACGCGTGAGGTGCTAAGCTCTAGCTGCAATATTGTGAGAGAGATAGTCAGAACGTGCAATAGTGACGTTTTCACCAGACATCGGATGTGCTCATTAAGAAAATGCGCTGCTCTGCTAGTTGAGAGATGTTTGTAGCAAGAGATGGTCTGCCGCGCGAGTGTACGCCCGATTGATTGTTGTACATGGCTCCTCAGTCCTATACGAACATGCTCAGACATCACCTCTCCTCTCAGGCAGCTACTGTCAGTCTCTTCCCTGCCTAATAATCGCACACACACACACTGCTGAGCGAGTGTTCAACCCCAGGTGCTATCATTGTACTCCTGTCCTCTATACGCCTTAGTAATTAGCAGGGTCGTTCCTAGGGGCAGGCGATCGCCTGGGGCGCCGAGGCTCCGCTCACCTGAGGGGGGCGCTGCGGCCACCCGCCTCGCCTGCCTTGGGGATAGCCCCTGACTCTGCAGAGCCAGCAGCCTGCTGGTCAGGTGAGGAGGGCAGGTTGCTTTACCTGTATGTATCAGCATCGCAGAGGGTGCACGGCTTTCACTGTGCCCCCTGCGACGCTTGGATCTCCTCGGTCAGCTGCTCTGCCGGCTGAGTAGATCCTGGGAGCTGCGTAACAGCATAAGCGGCGTGATGACGTCACACCAGTTGCACTACTCAGCAGCTCGGAGCTGACGCGGGACCCGGACGAGGTGAGTACTTTTTTAAAATTTTTAAATTAGCTACTCCCTGGCTACCGGGGGCATTTCCTGGCTACAGGGGCATCAACTGGCTACAGGGGTATCACCTGGCTACAGGGGCATCTACATGGCTACAGGGCCATCACCTGGCTACAAGGGCATCTACTGGCTACAGGGGCATCTACCTGGCTGTAAGAGGGCATCTACCTGGCTGTAAGAGGGCATCTACCTGGCTACAGGGGCATCTACCTGGCTACAGGGGCATCTACTGGCTATAGAGGCATCTACTGGCTACAGGGGAATCATCTGGCTACAAGGGCCTCACCTGGCTACAGGGGTATCTACTGGCTATAGGGGCACTACCTGACTATAGGGGCATCTACTGGCTATAAGGGGCACTATCTCGCTATAGGGGCACTACATGACTATAGTGGGCACTAACTGACTATAGGGGGCATCTATCTGGCTATAGGGGCATCTGCCTGGCTATAGGGGACTACTACCTGGCTATAGGGAGCTACTACATGGCTACAGGGGCTACTGTCTGGCTACAGAGGGCATATTACATGGCTACCATATGAGGTGCTATAGATGGGGAGTTTGTATAGAGATAGGAATTGGTAGAGAAGTGCTGATAAATTGAGGAGTCTAAGATGTTTGATTTGTAAATTTTACAGCGAAGAGTTGTGGACGGGAGAAATCGTCATGGCGTCTGGGACAGATGAAGAAGAAGAAGAGAAAGCGAACAACTCTTCAGAGACGTCTCCTGTGAGTCACCAGATATAACTTTACTGTAATCATTTATATGTCTGCAGAGCCTGTGTACAGCTGGTATCCACCACTGTATAGTCACTGTATGCTGCTAATATAGGTTGCAGTATAATGGTTTGTATTCAGTAATGGTCAGTTTGTATTATTCGGTCACTATGTGCTGGTGATATGTGGTCATGGTGTGGTGGTATTATTCAGGTCACTGTGTGCTGGTGATATGTGATCTTAGTGGTCTTGGTTTTGTGTAGCAGTGTTATTTGGTAACTGTATGACTATTATTAAGTAGTTTTATACCTAGCGCATTGTGGTAAAGCTTTTTTGTATATTTTGGCTTTGGTTGATGGTGATGCAATGTGTCGCATTGTGGCGCATTATGTTACCGTGGGGAGGGGCGTGAAATTTCTTCACCTCGCCCTGCGTGCAATTTAGCCTAGGAACAGCTCTGGTAATTAGTCAAATTGTGCAAATAAATATAAAAAGAAACGTCAATGAGTTATGTGCACTGAGAAAGAGAAAAAAATCCACAGGTTTGGTTCATGCAGGGATTTTAACCTAGGACCCTTGCGCTGTGAGGCAAAAACTACCCCTGAGCTACATTGCAGCTCTTTACATAAACAGACCCTTGTGTGCACTATAGTGAGCACACTGTGGAAAGGCCTGGTGATGTCATCCTGCTGGGTCACATGATCTGCAATTCAAACAAATCACACACGCCCCCTTCTGAGCGCACAGAGCTGAAGAGAGAAATAGAGAACATGAAATGCCTTCATGGCAAAGCCACTGTAAGGAGTTAAACACTGCGTGGTGCTATACTATGTAAGTAAATGTGATAATGCCATTGGATTGTTTTTGTCAAAGCATGTAAGTGGCAAAAATCATGATTTTCCTATGATTTTCCAGTGAATATTATATAAAATGGTGGGACAACCCATTTAAAGTACAACAACAAGAGAATCCATGTGTCATGGTTTGTCCCCCACAGTCCACATCATTATGAGCATCTGCTTATTAATAGTTTCCTTGTATCAACTGGGCACGTTTTTAACAACAAAATAACAAAATGAAAGATATATTAAAATGAGGAATTTGATTGTATAGAAAATGGGAATTATTTATGAAAACTGTCTTTGTTGCCCATAGCAACCAATCAGAGCCCATAGCAACCAAAGCCCATACCAACCAATCAGAACTCATAGCAACCAATCAGAACCAATAGCAACCAATCGGAGCTCATAGCAACCAAGGAGAACACATAGCAACCAACCAGAACTCATAGCAACTAATCAGAGCTCGGCTTTTATTTTTCCAGAGCACTACATGAAATGAAAGCTGCGCGCTGAGTGGTTGTCAGGGCTCTGATTGGTTGCTATGGGCTCTGATTGGTTGCTATGTGCTCTGATTGGTTGCTATGAGCTCTGATTGGTTGCTTTGAGCCATGATTCGTTGCTATGAGCTCTGATTGGTTGCTTTGAGCCCTGATTGGTTGCTGTGAGCTCTGATTGGTTGCTTTGAGACCTGATTGGTTGCTATGAGCTCTGATTGGTTGCTTTGAACCCTGAGTGGTCGCTCTGGGCTCTGATTGGTTTCTCTGGGCTCTGATTGGTTGCTATGAGCTCTGATTGGTCGCTGTGAGCTCTGATTGGTCGCTGTGACCTCTGATTGGTTCCTATGGGCTCTGATTGGTTGCTATGGGCTCTGATTGGTCGCTGTTTGCTCTATTTGGTCGCTATGAGATATGATTGATCGTTGTGAGCTCATATTGGTCGCTGTAAGCTCTGATTGGTCGCTGTAAGCTCTGATTGGTATAATCTTGGACTGAATGGCTCCTTTCTTTGTAGAGTTGACGTCTTGCAGTTTCTTCTACGCCAGAGGCTTTAACATTGCACTTGTAGATGGGACGTGAAGAGAATATATTTGTATATGATTGCAATGCCGTCAGCCAGTTGGATGACCAATCATGGATCTGAAAACTGGTGTAAAGTGAGGGTCCACACTTAAACATAATTTCATTTTTAGGTCCAAAATTCTGTGTTAATTATTCCCTTTATATAACAGTGTAGTGGATGTTGCTCCAGTTTTCTCATACAAGGCTTCAAATCTCTTGTATAGGGGTACTCCGGCGTTCAGACAAAAGCTGCTGGGTTATTACACAAAAAGCAACAGTAGAACACTAATCCTACATCCAGAACATATAGAATTCCAGGCTCTGTTATACTTCTGGCTTCTGAAAAGAAGTCTCCGCCCTCTTGTACATCTTATATTGTGCCCCTCCCCTGCTGAGCCTCTAACATTAGCTTCTAATTTACATCCCTTCCCATTACCTGTTGCTTGATACACAGCTCACCTTCCTGCTGCTGGAACTGAGCATGCCCGACCAGAAAGTTGAGGCTGAACTACAGGTCGTATCCCTTTGCAAAAAGCTGTAAACGTTTTGGGCCAGTAATTGGTGAGCAATTATGTGGGTAACTACTTCAAATTTTAATTACCATATTTTGATGATTTTTACTTTGTACTCCACACTTTCAATAGGAGGCAAGTTTAGTGTACTGTAATACCCCTTACCGACAATGGACGTACTGGTATGCCCTATTGTCGGTAAGGTCCTATGTAGCGGGACTACTCAGCAAGTCTGCTACACAGGAGGTGGGTGCCGGCTGTTTATTGCAGTTGACACCTGCCACTAACAGCAGGAAACTGAGCCAGCTCTGTTCCCTGCTGTTTAGACGCCATGGCGATTACATCATCTAAATAAATGAGAAGCTGTGCTGCAGCAAGAAAGTGAGGTGCCGATCCATTAACATGGCAGCTGGAAGGCTAATAAAGGCTTCCATAGCTGCCATGTTTTTGTTTCTATTCCTTCCTGACCAAGGCAGGAAGTAATAGAAGAGCCATCTTGGTACACCCTTCTGTATTGTTTATACAATGCACAAGGGTGTACAGACGATCAAGTCCCAAGTACCCTAGGGGGACCAAATGCTAATATGTAAAATAAAAAAAAATATTTTAAAGTATAAAAAAAAAAATTAAAAGGTCAAATCACCCCCTTTTGCCATATTACAAATAACAAAAAAAAAAGTTACATTGTGATGTTATCATGTGGTGGGACGGAGAGAGTGTAAAAGAGGTGAGTTGGTTTTTACTGTATGTCTGTTGTTCACCTTCCCACCCACATCTCC
Organism: Phyllomedusa bahiana; assembly: GCA_025379985.1. NCBI lineage: Eukaryota > Metazoa > Chordata > Amphibia > Anura > Hylidae > Phyllomedusa > Phyllomedusa bahiana. The sequence continues at coordinate 3,762 of JAODAL010006294.1, read as the reverse complement.
GCCGACCAACAAGTGTTTTTTGAAACTGGAAAACCTCTTTAAATTGTGGCTGTCTGCAGCTGCCACTGGGGGAGCTTAGGGTTCTACTGCATTGATATATACAGGCAGTCCCCGGGTTACGAACAGGATAGGGACTGTAGGTTTGTTCTTAAGTTGAATTTGTATGTAAGTCGGAACAGGTATATTTATTAAATGTAACTTCAGCACAAAAGTTTTTTTTTTTCCGTTCTGGATAGTGCAGGGAAGGGTTTTTACATTTGCTTTGCGGTCTGTGCCCCTGTTAAGAAGATTTCACCTCATTTTGACCTCATGTGCAGTTGTGGCATGCTGGAACTTGTAGTTCCACAGCTACTATTTGCTGTGGAACATGGAACTACAAGTGCCAGCATGCCCCATAAGTCTCCATTTGGGACAGATGTAAGTCGGAACGTTGTAAGTCGGGGAATGCCTGTATTATAAATCCTGCACTGCTATCAAGCTCTTTCTCCCCTTCTCTGCTGTCTGTACATTGCCTAGCCAGCTTTACGCTAAAGGGCTGGTTCACTTATGATAGTCCGGTTGCTATAGATAAACTGTTTGACAACCATGGTCTACCCAAAGGGAGGGCTTGTCAGTAACCAAGTCTCTGGAGAAAGGCAAAAATTTGACAGACACCACCAAAATAAGCAAAGAACGGGTGCTACCAATGTGTCACAAGAATATGTGTAAAATAGCAAAAAGAGACAGAAAGAAGTGGCGCATAACTACAAAATATACAAATAAATAAATGAATTGTTATTGAGGACAAAAGCATAAAAAAATGCATAACAATTATTAAAAAGACAAATGGCTAGAGAGAATATCAGGTCTGTAAGAAATATTTAAACAGAACCTGATCCCAGCTTAACAGTGATCAAAGTGAATATATATTCAGATAAAGTGCCATAAATATTTTAAAAAGTGCAACAATTAGTGCACTCACAAAATGAAGAGAATCACAAATAGTGAATAATTGTGAAAAAAATCTATATAACAAAAAATAATATGCAAATAATGCAGACACGATAGTGAATTGAAAAGTATGCCAAATAAGAGAACCTTATACTTTTTTGGTGCTTTTGTTCTTAAAGGGAATATATCATCACAAAATGACTTGTTGTTTAACTCATGTTTTTATGTTAAATACCTTTTTTTAATATTTGTTTTTTTTTTATAATTTTCTATAACAATTTTTTTTTTTTTTTTAAGTCCTGCAGTTTCCACTTTAGCCTCTAGGCCTAATAATAGTCTGACACTTCCTGTTCTGTAGAGAAAACTTCTCATCAGTCCCCTCATTCTCAGCACAGGCAGAATTACACTGAAAGGTGACACCAATGTGTATAGATAACACAGGATCCACCAGTCACAATAAGAGATATCACAGCTCTCCCTCCCTGCACACTTTCCAGGTCACAGAGCATGCTCAGAAAACTCTCCTATAGAAGTCAATGGGTCTGCTCCTGTTCACAGGCTCCTAAGTGCATGAAGCTGCTGTAAAGCATTTCTCTAAATGCTGTTAAAATCAGTTCAGGCAAGATGGCCGCCCCCATAATCCTATATAGACAACTGAATTGAGAAATCTAAGATCAGAAAATAAAAATGGCTAAGAAAAAAAGAATATGTTTCAGTATCTTGTTTTAATTAGTAAAAAAATGGTGACAGATTCCCTTTAATAAAGATTGATTTATTTGTATATTTTGTGGATGTGCCTCACTTCTTTGTGTCCCTTTTTGCTTTTCTTTTTCAGTCACTACGTCCCTATCAACTTGTCTGCAATAACTTCAACTCAGGCTTGTTGCTGAAATGTGGGCATAGAAGGGGCAAAGAACTTTTGCAGGACTTCATCTGCTTCACCTTGTTTCTGCATTTATCTTATGCTTCTAACAATAAATGTAGGTGAGACCCCCATGTACCCTGTGTTATTCGCTGTCCTAACCCTATCAGCGAGGTTTGTATCCAGTTATGTGTAATTTTCCTACCATTGATATGATGCTTTAGAAACCTCTACATCCTCCCTCTTTCCCTTCATATATCATGCAGTTAGACTCCTGTAGGTGATATTTGCATCCTTTGGTTTTATAAGCGTTTTACATATAGCACTGGGGCCTTTTGTATTATATTGCTTTAGTTTGTTTTGTATTTTTTTATTTTTTTTTTTTACATGATAATCATTAAACTCAAAGCTATATTCATAGGTTTCAAAATGCATGTTATGAGAAATCCTGTTGGTTTCAGCTGAATTTTGTTTGGCATCTCAACATATCTTTAATCATTAACAGTAATGAAATGCAGGGCTAACAGGTAGGCAACCGCTTTGGACTCCTTCCTCCAGCTGTCACAAAGGGGGCACAATTATATACTGTGGGCTCAGGAGCTGAGCCCATTATATACATGGTGGGTGTTGGCTGTTATTTACAGTTGGTACCTGGTCTTTATGGATCGTTGGATGTCACTCTGATCCCGGGGCGTCAACTACTTAAGATCCTGTGGGTAATGGACTGTGGCATTTTAGCAGATAAGCAGAGGGGGACGCACCTACCTCCCCGTCGGCTCCCCCGTTGCTGGGTGCTGACTAGCAAACATGGCAGCCAGGAACCTAATGAAGGCTCCAAGGGTGTAAAAGGGGACTGTAATTGTACACTATTCATGTCATACAAAAAGGTTTGCGCTGCCTAGTCTTTAATGACTTAAAGGGGTTTTTTTCCAGGACGTGCCTTATCTGCTAAGAACAAATGGGAAACAAGCCACTGCTGAGCTAAGAGAGAGAGGGCACACCCAGAGACGACCCATGCAAAAGGGTTGTAAAAAGTTCACTCAAATAATCAAACACAACTAGGGGTTTCTGTATACAAAAGACACATATTTCTCCCTCCAGAAAGCTTCCACCCCCCCACAGAAAAAAAAGTTTTCCGTCGACCGGCCACACCCTGGCAGGTCGTATCAAATAAAGCTTTTAAGAAAACAAGGGCGGTAAGGCGCCGTAGTCTCTCCACTGCAATTTTTGAAAACACAAATTTGAAAAATTTTAAATGCCCATTTTGGAGGGTCCCCACGTCCCAAAATACATTGGGCAAAACCCCTTTTAAAAGGGGCTAAATTTTAAAAAAAAAATTTAAAATTTAAAAGAAAAAAAATAAAAAAGTTCAAATTCCCCCTTTTTTCAATTTTTACAATAAAACAAATTTAAATTTTAGCCATATTTTTAAGGTTTTCCACCCAAATTCCTCTTTCAAACCATTAAGCTTTTTTAACCCTTCAATGCACCCCGAATTACGGGAAAAACATATTTCGGGGGGTATAAATTCCAAACTCCCCCAGTTACCGAATCAAGACGGGGGGGTCTCCTTCTTTCGAAATTCCGCCCCCTGATGGGAAAGTGAATAATACCCGATCAAGCAAGCGTATTCCAAAACACACGACACTGCGGCGCTACTACCAACCCAGTGACCGTGTGAACATTCCATAAAATTTCCCACAGTAATAAAAAACCTCAACTCCAGCACAGTGAAACCAAAATAAATACCCTGCCAAAATTGCATGGGTTCTTTTTCTTCTTTGCTCCCCAAAGAAAGTAAAGAATAGAAAAAAATAAAAAAATCCAGGGACCCCAAATGGACCAAAAAAAACTAAGCCCCTTATGGGGCTGTAGACAGAAACACATTTAAAAATAATTGGGCTCAGAAAAAGGGGCTGCAAACAAAAAAAAAAATTTAAAAAAAAAAAGAAAAAAAAAACCCCCAAAAA